>OMKK01032617.1:0-19805 GCA_900302305.1 Polymixia japonica | reverse complement strand
GGGCGCCGAAGGGCAAAGCATTGAACTGGAATCCTTTCAGCATCTTGTCGCGATACAGATTCTGGTGAGTCTTGTACAGCGCGGAGTTGAACTGCAGCTCATAAAGCTTCTCGGCGGGAATCATCGGGAAACGTACGCGGCCCAGCAGGTCAGCCTGGCTTTCCGTGCCGATCGACTTGCCCTCTTCGCTTATCCAGCTCTCAAGAGACACGAGGAGGAAGGACTCGTCTGGCACCACCAGGTCCGAGCGAGACAGAAGGGCGGCGAGGAGTTCCACGGAGAGGCGGCTCCAAGCGGGAGACGTGGTCAGATTTTGGTAGTTCCAGGCCAGGTATTGGAGACAGTTCTCCTGGAGCAGCAGGTCCCCAGTTTCCACCGAGTACTCATAGAGGGAGACTTGGGTGTGGAACGTGACATCCTCTGGGAGAAGCTTGGTAAACATCCGGCCGGTATCCTCCATCAGCGGTTTCACCCCAAATTCAGCGGCCATCTGGTAGAGGCACTGGGCAGAGGAGATTGTCACATCTACCTTGCGTGTATAAATGTACCTATGGAGAGTCAGATTGTCAGAACATGTGTTTTAGATTTTCAAACTGTAGATTATAGAGGACCTCTTTTATTTGAAAAAAACAAACAAAACACACGTCTCAACACATAATCTTCCATGGCTACCTGATGAAGGAGGTGAAATGTGGTTCGCAAGCCTGGCTGAGATGGACAGATATGCTACTATTCTCCTCTGAGGCATTGAAGCGTGGGAATCGTGAGAGGATAATTTTGTGTGCGCAGACTGTTGTCCCAAGCATCTCCAAGGTCCCATCCTCCTGTGTATTTCCAGTGGGGGTCTTGACCAAGATCAGGAAGTCACAACTGTCTCCACTGTCAAACAGTTGGCCAAGATCCTCAGACAGACCCAGACTGTGGTCCAGAAAGTGGTTAGTATCACTGAAGGTCAAATTCATGCCTAAAGGGGAGAAGGATTGTATGGGATAAGGTGAAAGTACTGTATCAGTTGGTCAAGAATACAAGCCTGATGGAGCCTCTGATGGAGTGCAGTCACAATAACAGTCCCTTATAGTTGGGATAATAGGTGAATAGGAAATAAACATGGACAATGCATGTCAAACACTTAATTGCTTCTTTTTGTGTTATAGTGATACATTGTGATTAGGTCAAATTGAGGTCAACTTTCATCTAGTGTTCTGTATAAATAGCCTTTGGCTAATAAGATACATGCCTTCACAAATAACTCCAGCATCCTCTTTGTGTGTGCAGTCAGTTAGCGCCCAGCCCTTGAAAGAACAACCGGACAAGAAGTTCTCTGTTCCCTTACAGTTCATATCGTCAAGCCAGATGGGTCCAGACCCTAGGGCATGAAATCAAAGGAAATAATTATTATGGGTTCTCATAATGGACACATTAGAAAGTGGGACATTTTTAGTGACTGGACTTGTGGCGTTATTGCAGAATTGTAAGCTCAAATCAAAACTCTTTCAGCCACAACTAAAATGATTTCACTGCCCCCTGGTGGGGGAGTAACGGAAGAACACGGCACCTTCTCCATAAGCCCCTCCAATGACGGGAGCTTTAGCTCCAGGAAACTGCAGCTGACGACACACCACCTGGGCCTCATCCAGGCCCCAGCCATCATCACACACTGTCCCCCATTTCCCATCATGGTAGATCTCCACACGGCCTTCTGAGATGGTCTTAGAGCCCGCCAGCCTCACATTCCCCTCTTGTGGCTGCTCAGGATTTGTGTCTGTGTCTGTGTGTGTACACAAAGGCGGGACCAAGGCCATACCAGCACAGGGTAAGTAAATATACTGCTAACTTACATTCTACCTTGAACAAATGGCATGGCCAAAATATATTTGAAAAAGAATACAATGTATTTGTTACATATAAATAGCATAGATAGTACAGTACAATTTGTTGTTTCACACAAAGTTAATTGGGGGTAGTTTCCTTTCAAATATGTACTTTCAAGTCAAACTTTTGGTAAAATAGCATTACATGAGGTCATACCTCTATATTATTATTATTATAAACGTTCTTTATATTCAGGCAAGTGAGAGTTAGGCAGGTTTCCCTGGCTGACTCACTGAATAGGCTGAACGGCAGGGAGCCGATTCCAGAGACACGAAGGAGGAGAAGCCACAAAGGGTACGTAACTCCATGTATCAACATTTCCAACTGTCAGCTTGGCACTCTTACACAGACAAACACTGGCAAAATAAAGCAATGTGAAAAATATGGTGACCTCCCTTCCGTACTGTACATTGCAGCTGGAGAGTATGGCTGGAATAGTATTGACCACAACAACGCAAATCAAGTTGAACAAATGTCTCTTTATGCACAACATCACACATCAGTGAGTTTATAAAGTTATACAAAAGGCTTTCGTGAAAGGTTCGACTTTTACATGACTTCACTCTCAGAGGGGTGGAAAACAAGTCAGGCCTTGTAATATTCCATGTTTTGGAATTAGATTTAGCTGTGGCACAACACTCTATTTTCTTCAGTCATGGTGTTGTAGCACAGATGAAGAGCAGCGCGACAAAACAGTGAACTTCAATATCTATTGAAATTATACCATGACCACACGTCACTCTTCCAAAAATATTACACTAATATTACACAGCCAGTTCTTGAATAAAAAAAACATACAAGGTCAAATACTGTATGTGTTGTTCTAAGTTTTCATTTAATAAAGACGCATTACCTCCGACGTCTTGCAAGGTCGCCCTCTTTGAATGCAGTTCTCCCTTTAGAAACCCGTGACAAAATCACGCCTTATAAAGCCCCAGCGCCCCGAGAAAAATGGTGGTTTAGGGTTGCAGTTTCTGACGCCTGCACTTTGATTCCTTAAGTTTCACTTCACACGAAAGCCCATCCAGTTGCACAACTTTTTTTTATTTGTCTAGCCTGAACTTGTCTGAGGGTAACCGTCTACCGTCTATTGATTTAGAAATCCTCACATCCCTGTTCCCCGAGAAAATGAAACCCGACAGTCCCCAAAACAGATTGTGCTCAAAAAAAAAAAACCACCCACAAAGAAATGCTATGAAGTTACATATGATTAATCTTTCACAAAATATTCCTTCAAATAATGTATGGAGTTTTATGAACAAAAAAACAGGCCTTCATTGATTCCACAGAAGATAGCATGTTTGCTGTATACAGTATGATTTCACTTGACACATAGGAAGACAACCATTTGTTTTCACCCTCACCAACGATATCCATTATTTTCTGTGCATGTGTACAGTATGTGCATGTTATGAGGAAATGTATACTGAAAGAAAAAAAATCAGTCTCTGATTGAGTCTTTTGTACATTCATTACAGGAAAGGCTACAGTACTTTTGAGGGCCACGTGTGGCCTGGAACGGGGAGAATCACAAGGAAATATGCTGGCATTGTTTGTTGTGATTGGCTAGCATTGTCTCAACTCCCGTAAAGAACCATAATCAACAGTCTCAGACCTTATGTCTTTTAATCACACTGAAGAAGCATGTGATCTGAGATCCTTTGAATAATAATCCCCGCTGACGCATGTCTTTCTCAAACTCAAGTCAACAAGCAGCGTGTCACTTCAACAGTGATTGGATTGTAAACAACACAAAACCATAGTGTGGTGGCCATAAGAGACGCCCCATTTCCTGCCCTTCTAAATGAACTCCAAGCCTTCATATTTCACATCTCCAATCTTAGTTTCGGGCAAAAGGATGCGTCCGTCGAGTGTAAAGGCCAAGATGTATGTGGCGATCTTTCCGGCATCTTCTTCCGACTTGAGAGCCAGGATGATCTGGTCATCTGTATTGGGGACGAACTTAAAAGAGGAGAACCCGTGGGTGGGATTATGTGGACCCACGTGGCTTACAATTATGTCTTCAAAGCCTGGCGAGCAGCTGAGGACAAGGTTTGCGGCGCGACGCTCGTCTGCCGTCTCCTCGTAGCGCTCCGTGCTAGCGCGCCGCGGTAGGAAAAACCAGCGCTGTAGGGTGTCGCTCCAGGCTGCCGCCTCATGAATAAGGTAACCTTTGGAGATACAGAGGGATACATAGCAGAGCAATGTTGTGTTCAAACGCGTAGGTAGAGGAAACAGTATTATGAACAATTCGATAGAACTAGTATATCTTTTGTTATTATCTAAAGTTAAAAATTGGTACTAAACAATCCTTACCTGGAGGTACTATCCCTGCGGCAGCCTTCAAGAAGTTGTACTTGGGAACCCAGTTCTCATGTTGAACATCCCCTCTGTAGCCCACTACCTTCACCCACTCTGGGTTGTTGTTGACAAACTCCCCTGCGGTGGTCGTCCACTCCTTCCCCAGACCCCCGACGTACAGGTGCTCATCCTTTACTGCCAGCCACTCTGCTTTAAAACCTATCGGAAGAAAAGCTCGAACGTCACACTTCCAGAGGGCACTGTATCAATTCGTTGCGTTTTACAAAAACTTCAGAACTTTAGTGTTATGAGACATCTGGACAGCACTGACCTTTAGCAACACTGCCATCCCCATCGGGCAAGATAACCCAGGGCACAGCCTTGTCACCATCGATGTGGTAGACTATGCCCGTCCTGTCGTCGACGCTGTAGAGCTTCCCATTGAACACCACCAGCTCAGAGAGCTCCATACCCCTGCCCTTCTCTGCCAGGTGGCTCTCCAGCACCACCCTGTCCGAGTCCCATTCTACTGCTACCCTGTCGCCGCTCTGGGACACCAACAGGTAACCCCGTCGCATGTAGCTGAACCACGTCAGCTTCTTGTCGCTTTGAGAGTTCGTGTCAAGGTCGGCAATGACCCCGATACGATAGCGGGTTCCCTGCGGCGTGCGCTCAGGAGTACTGAGGGGGTAGGTGTCATTGTACCGGGACTCGGCCTGCTTGGGGCCGGTGCGGCTTGCCCTCCAGCTGTGCGAACCGTAGGTGTGGGAACGCAGACCCGGACTCAGGTGCATGAAGAGCAGGAGCACCAAGGCCAGGGCGGCTGCCACCGCCACAATGGGCCTCCACTTGAGGCGGAAACGTGGGTCAGTAGTGTTGGCCATAGACGCCAACATTGGGAGGCCTCCTACAGAGATACGCAGGCTGTTCATAGGATCATCTTGCTCGAGTCGAGTGTAGCCCGGGGAAGCAGGCATGGAGGAGGGTGTACCGGAGGGACCTATAGAAAGGGAGGAAGAAAGAGGAGGAGGAGGAGGAGAGAAAATACAATTAAAAATGAAAAGTCTTAGGCCAATCTGTAAATATACAGCTTACAACAATATGACATGTTCAACAGTCCAAACCATATATGTGACAATAACATTTAGGAAATGATCCATCTAGGAAATTAGCTAAACAAAAGCTAATCAAAGATCATTTAAGTTACTTGAAAAAGACACATCTTTTTCAAATATTGGGCTAGCCCAACCAACAACAACAGGACAATACTAAAAACCAAAATCAAATGCTGCTCAAATACTTTCCATGAATAGCCTCTTCTCTTCCAACTCCTTAGTCCAAACCGCAGCTCACCAAACCTTTAGAGTTCACGTCAGACTATAAGATATACAGCAAATATATTTGTAATTCCATAAAGAAATCACACAAGACTATGTGAGACTGAGCCCAGCTTAACTCTACAGAGGGAGAAAGAGGTTTGTCTACAGGTTAGCTGACTATATCAGTTGGCCGCCAGTGTGCCATGTCAACGTGGAGGTTGGGCGTGGCCCATTCAGGGACAGTGAGTATGAACAGGTAAAGCAGGAACTACTCAATCTGGCCAACTAGTGCCATTCAAGGAAGTGACAATAGTCTAGCGGTATGGCTAACACAGCTAGAGAAAGAGAAAGAAAGAGATAGAAAAAAGGCAAGTAAAGTCACAAGTACATTGGCGCTTCCTTCTATGTTGCCTATGCATTTGTACCAAGTGAATACTACTAATCCTAATGAGTACCCTTTCACAAATGATTAACAGAGGGCTGAACAGTAGTTACTTATGTCTAGTAAATATTGTAGATCCCTTATGAGCTAGAATATGCATTCTTTACACTCAGACAATACCAGAATACATAGTCTGGATTTAGTGTGCAATTTCAACAAGATTCCAGTAACCTATAAGTCCAGCCTCAAGAACATCACATCCTGTGGCCCAAACATGGCTGCATTTCTCTGAAAAAGAGCAGGGGCGCTTGCCTCTGCTGAATGGCTCTTTCATAACAGGGCCCCAAGCCAAACAGCAGTCCATTATGGCAGCAACATCAGGCCCTGTGCTTCCATAATATACCAACACCTGGCTGAAACTAATTAACTAAAAGGCATTACTCTTTTTCATACACCAAAATCCAAATGTGTTGTACAATGTATTAAATACATTGTTGTATATAATACAATGTAATAACCAATTTCCCCATCAAAAAAAAGAATAGCAAGAATATTTTGCAAAGATTGTCTCCACAGAACCCCCGAAACTAATCAGATCATCAGTCTAGGTCAGCCACCACTGAAACAAAACCAGTTGAACAGGCCTACCCCTTCGCCTCCTTCTTCTGCGAGAGTGCTGAACTCCTGCCATCCTCCTGACTGCACTCCCCTTACAGTAGACTACTAGATTTAAAACTGACAGGTAAACTCAGTTTCTCCTGAAAGATCATTGGCCATGCAACCATGACTAAGGATTACAAGAATAGTGGTGAACTTTAACTAGACTTGGAGGATTACGATCAAGTCCAAAGGGGCAAACTTCTCACGCACTCTACATAATTCAATAGGCTTCTGTTTCCCGTTCACCGAGTACACCTAAGTAATTGTTGTTGGCCCAGGTTACATATACCACAATATAATTAAGGAATTAGATTTAGGAAAACGCAGCCTCTACCTGCACAAAGCTTTGTATCTGCACAAAGGTAAACAGCTGCTAATTTACTGGGCATAACAAAATCCAGTACAGACAAAACTTCACTCATAACAACAACTTCAAATCCACATACCAGAGGTGGATCTGTGAGACAATCGGTGCTGCTGGATAGAGGCCAGAGGTTCCTCTGGTGATGACAGCAGAGGACAGCCAAAAAGTTAGACAGTAAACACAGGAGTAGAAGGAGCACTAACTCACTTTTAATCCAATGATTATGGTGAACAAGTCAACCTCTATCCTATAGGGCTCACACTTTCAATTAATGGTAACATGAATTGCCAAAAAAAGAAGTAAACCAGCACTTCCTGATATTTTCGTCACCTACTGAGCTAGTCTTGTTTGTATTAAAGGTGGACATCTGGAGAGATACGGATCAAGGAACAGCATTTGGAAAGGGCAGCTAGGTGTGCAGAGATCATAAATAGTTCACTTGGTGCTGTAGGGCAGGGTGGAATGACCAAGAGGGACATTCCTGTTGTAATGAGCTATAATATCCATGAGCATTTGATTCACAAATCATGCCAAACTTGAGAGTACAGAGTCCACCATAATGGGAAGCTATTTCAATAGGTTTAATCAATTACTAGTCTGTAACCTGGATTATATAGCCTACATCTTGATACGGTTCTGTATTGTGATTTTGGCAGGGATCACAGTACCTACCTACCCCCCCCCCCCCCCCCCCCCCTCCTCCTTTCTCTCTCTCCCTCCCCTCCCCTCCTCCCTCTCCCCCCCCCCCTCTCTCTCTCTCTCTCTCTCTCTCTCTCTCTCTCTCTCTCTCTCTCTCTCTATCCCTCCCTCTCTCTCTCTCTCTCCCTCTCTCCCTAATAAATTGGAAATACGTGTCGCTTTCCCCCTTAATCCTGATGTGTGTCCCTTCCTGCCACCGGAGAGATAACTTAAAAGTTAATGGCTGGGCTGGATTGTGAGACATCACAGATTAATGTATTGTATCAGTGGCTCTTGGAAACATGTCCCGGTACAATTGTCCTTCTACCTACATATTTGACTTAAGACTTACTACAGACGTTAGATCTTCATGTTATAGGTCCGGTGATGGTTGTAGTTGAGATGACATTTCTTACTGCTTTGGGTCTCCTGCCTCCGCTCGTGGAATAGAACCGACCTTTACTTCCTGTTTGATGATGACGCTAAAATCGCGCACTGCTTGCGCATGATAGCTGAGACGATCGGTACGTTTTGTTAAACTTGGTCACCGAAATAAAGTCATGATCGGGCTCTTGTCTCTACGGTTGGTGTTAGCGGTTGGTGTTAGCGGTAGGGGGAACTATCTCCGATGTTTTGGCTGCTGTTATCAGATATTGGAATTCCGCTAAAAGGGTCAAGTGGGCGGGCCGTTGTAATGGTGCGTTCAGTTGCCAACCGTAAATCGTAATTCCGTTAGGCTTTATCCCCGTATACAGCCACCTTAACGAGAGGGTTGTGTTTTGGTTTTTATAGGTTTGAAAGGATGTTTGTGGATTTAGAAAAAATCAAGGTGTGTGTTACTGTGTACCGCAAAGTTAATTTTGCACCTTTTAACCACTATTTTCAGCGGAGCTAGTTGAGCTGTGGGGCTCTCGGTGCGTTCGAGGGCCATCGAGGACTAGTTAAAAAAAAAAGACGGCCGGAGATGAAGAAACTTCATCTTTGACTCTGTTCACAAGGGTTTATCATTTTGCAGTTTCAACCTGTTCTTTCTTTAGCTTTTTAGAGTTTCCAAAATCACTTAAAATCGTTTTGATTATTTATTTATCTTTTCACATGTAAAAGTGTTATCAGGACTTGATTTGCCTGCTTGTCCAGTTCAGAGAATCAGATGGACCTACAGTCTGTAGGTTTCTTTACCGCATGTAACCTTTCAACATCCTATGCAGATGATTTGCTTTCCTTCTCAGTTTTGGTAGGTCTGCGATAGAAACGTCTGTGGTTTTGTATCCATAGGGTTAACCTATGAAGAAATACATTGCTTGGCTATGATGAATTTATCTAACAATCACAATGTGTATGGAGAGTGCAAGTAACCACTGAAGATGTCTTGTTTTTCCCTCTTCTGTTGAAGAGCCAAGAGAAACAGCCATAGATCTTATTGTCTGTTTTTTTGAGTAGAGGTGGCCACTGAGCCTGAGACAATAAACTCTTGCAGTTCTGACCTCCTCTTTGTACAGGCTGGTTGGATTTTTGATCTCTACCTGCAGAGTGCTTGGTGCCATGGCATCCGGGAATTGATCAGGTTAGGATTTTGTCCTTAGGCCTATGGAGCAGAGTGATAGCAGCCTCAATGTAAATATCATTAGCCTAAAACACACAGGAAAGCTTGCTAAGTAATGGATTGAGCTGGTTTGAGTATTCTTATGAATCAGGGTTTATGGAGACTCAGCAGTCATTTTAAAGCTGACTGGTTTAACAAGAGTTGTGGAGGTATCTTCCTTTACCAGGGTCATCTGAGATCAGAGTGGTAACAGTTTTTGTGTCACACTCATGTTTTGCATCTGGAGTTTATCTAATGTTATCTCACAAAAATATAATATAGGCTAAATAATTCCTATATCAAATGATTCCTAACTTGAAAACATTTTTTCCAAGTACCCCTATATGCAGCTTTAGGCCATGCTATTTTCATTTTCATTATTTGATGAGGCTGTATGGAATAAGTATCGTCCAATGGCACTTTACAGGGTCACAGTTCACACGCTATTAACAACAGTGCAATCACTATTCAAATATTTGCCAAAGGAATGAACCCTTGTGAACGGGACTGTTCTACCTGCAATGAAGGACAAAAAACATGGCGGACATACGTTCAAAATGTGAAAAGTCTTTATTTGGCAAACCTCATGTGATATATACAGTATACTGTATAAGGCACTTTGTGGGAATGACTCTAAAGCCTCAGAATACACCAATGAGATAACAATCCATTAGTAGTCACAACTTATAGGGTGAGAAACAAGCCAACAAACAAACCAAAACAGTTTCAAAGGTAAAATGGTGCTAAGCTAAGTATGATTGTCACTGCCTGAATTGCCAGGATTGAAAGGATTTAGAAAGCCATTAAGTACATTAAGTACACCAATTTGATGTTTCAAAATACCATATTGCTGATTTCTGAAATCTAATTTTGTCTGAAAAAATGTACTGTATTGGGATGTGAAAAACCACTTAAAATTGTTAAGTGGCAAAACTCTTGAACACACAAAAACTTCTTAAGAGGTAGCAGAGATACAGGTGATGATATAGTGCCACCTTAAAACAAAATAAAATACACCCTTATATACCCGCTTTGCAGCAGTATCTAATTGAAATACATTCTGAGTGCATATATTAAATTGTATTACAGATTTGCAATAACTTGCCCCTAACAAAAACGTTTTTCAGTGCACAAAAGGTGTTTGATTATAATGCTATAACAGCCCAGTAGTTTTCTAAGGAAACATTTTCAATGCACCCAATTAATAAATAATGTATGGGTTTTTGGAGAAGTAAAAATAAAATGGTTCTTAATATTAAGTATGGAGGACTGTTTACAGTTTTGGTAAGTACATCCCAGAATTTTGCTAGTTAAATCATTGTACATGAATTTAAAAATAAAGAAAGCATATTTATGTGCATTTGACAGAGTAGGCTCATACAAAAAAATATTTGTCCATAGATTAATTGTTTCCCCTGCAACTGAATGTACCCTAACCTAATCAAAGGGTAGTGGTTTAATATAAACAGCACACAAATAATTGCATCAAAAAGAATTCCTATGAAAAATGAAACGAGAGGGGGAACATAATAACTATGGCAGTTTTGGTATAGAGATAACCATGGCACAGTGTCCTCGTTTCTCTTCCTGGGCCAATGTCATTCTTACATGAAATATTCTGAAATATCACCCATGTCAGACGCTTGAAAATAAAACAGAATATCCATCAATTTCCAAATTATGAAAACGATATAAACTAAAAACATAAGTGCACCTGTCAATAACTGAAATGCAATAAAAGGTTCAACTGTTGCAGGCAAAATATCCTTAAGGAGTGCAGAAAACAGTCCAAATTGTAAATAAACCATTGGCAAATTCTTTATCTAAAAAAAATTCTGTCAGTCTCATGTAGTAGGATTCCAGTCCTTTAGTATGCTGGAGGCTGGTAATCTCCAGGTTGCTCCTGACTATGGGTGAAAGGTGACTGCTGGTAGCCCTCTGGGCCACTGCTGGGGTATGGGGGATAGGTGGGTGGGTATGCGCTGTTGTCATTGGCTGGGTCGCTGTAGCCCTGGTCGAAGTCATTCACACCTTGGTGATATCTTCTATAGGCAAATACAGTCAACAGAACCTGGAGAGCAGAGGCATAGAAATGAGAAATTTTAAGTGTAACAATACAGATGTGCACATCTCTACCAATGACTCAATCAACTGCTGGGCATAGTGTATGAATTTCAAAGGAGAATGGGGTCTAATCTCATTTATATTATTTTGTTAATCAAATTCTGGTCATGTGAGATTGTAAGAAGAGGCTCACCCAGGTGACGATGGAAAAGAAAGAGAAAGCCACTACAGCTCGGGCAGCATCACTAGCAACAGCAGTTCTGTCAGGGGTTTTGGACCATTGGTTGGCCAGGACACAGAAGCAGATGAACCACAGGAACGACCAGGCTCCTACCCAGAGTTGTGAAATTACAAAAAAAAAAAAGGTTAAAGTGGAACTTTATGGGATTTTAAGCATTGAAGTATCTCTAACATGTTTTCATGGACCTAGAAGAATAAAAAATGAAGCCCCTCTGTCAAAAGCTTACCATCACAGAATGCTTATTTGTGTATCATGCATATTTTATGTTACTAGGTCATGCACATGTTATGTTAGCTAGAAGATGATGAATAGGTAGTTTGCAACTGTCAGTTTTCAGACAGTGGTGATTCCAGAGGGTGAATTTCCTTTCAGGTTATTCTGCAAGCATAGTATAAAATAAAATGTGACTCACCAGAGAAGACTAAATCCCCAACAACAATGTACTTTCTCTCTTTGGCATTGCTGATCTGTGGGAAGTAGGCATCCAATATGATGAAGACAACACACGCCAGGAAGGCCAGAACACCAATTCCAACCCCATAACTGCAGGCACTGTCATTGCTGTTGAACATGCACTCTGCGTCTTTTTTTGTCACTGGGTTGATATAACCTTCTGCTGTGATGGTTGCAAAAACCACAATGGAAAATATCTGCAAACAAAAAATTAAAAAAAAATTAAAAATCAGAAAAAGAGGAAGGGGAGAGAGAAAGGGAGATTACAATAGGATCTAAGCTAAGGCCTAATAATAAAGGCAGGTATCAAGTCAACCAAGACTGCGGGGCTGCGTGATGCCTATCACATGATTATAATGGAAGGGGATTACCACCTTGCTTCACCGCAACTAGCTTCCACCTGAACAGACCATGTGAGGAAAGTCAGGCCAAGTGTGATTAGCGAGTGCAACAGTTTTAATTACTTCTCCACTGCCAAATAAAGCTGATTTACAATTTATACTGTAAGTTATTCACTTGTTACACTATTGTACGCTAAACCTACAAAGTATCACAACATCACGTGTGTGAGTGACATCAGTCGCGTCTCTTCCCGTTTCCACATTAGAAAGTTAAGGTAAACAAATGCAACCAAATACACAAGTCAGCAGGTCAACAAGGTGGTGAACGCAGGGTAGTGTGGATGACGCGGCAAGGGAAGCCGTCGCTCGCTGCCGTCGGTACAACGTTATCTGACGTTAATGACTAAACCTACGTTGGCGTCGTTACCCAGCGTTAAAACTTGCAAGCAGAAAAGTCGCTCTATTTAACCATAGATACCTTAGATACCTTCTGCTTTTTAAGCCTCGTCTTCCAATCTAACGTTAGCTGCAAACAAGTTATATACCAGACTTTATAGTATATAAAGTATAAAATATATAACCCTAACCCACCTTCTAGTTTGGTTACATCTGTTAACACTGACAGTAGAGCAAAGGCGGGTTGGTTAACGCTAAATTACCAAACTAACATGACTAAGTTACCTAGCTAACATTACTAAGTTACCTAGCTAACATGACTAAGCTAACATGACTAAGTTAGCTAGCTAACATGACTAAGTTACCTAGCTAACGTTAGCCAGCTACCTCGCGTCAGTTTATCTTACTCACCCAGCTCAAGAAGCGCATTATAGTTTGAGGTTGTTTTACAAAATCAATTAAGTCGAAGGCACCGCCGGCCAGCGAGGCCCCGTAGGCACCGCTTTCCATTTTTTGTTTTTGCCGCAGAAATGTGTCCGTACGCGATGCTAAAACGCTGGGCTGCCCCCCGACTCTGTCAAAGCTGGTCACTTTTGATTTCTCACCAGTTTCCTGAAAACTTTTTTAAAGACCGCCCTCTCTGAATACGTCTGCGACACACGGAAGTTGGACGGATCGAATGGGGAACTTTCATTGTATAGAACATCTTGTCGCGTCTATAGCCTTTGTTTTGTCTCATAACTGTTAGTACCATTTCCCCAACCCGACCGCTGGTTTGTTGCATATAAGGAACAGAAACCTGATCATGACAGTTGTAGAAAGTATACAACCAGCGGCATTTCCCCAGGCACGACCCAGTGCACGTAATTGCAATTTGTCACCCCCTCCTGGTTGCTGTTGATTTATTCGTTGGATTAATTTTTTTTATTGCGATTTATTGTCTGAACATTTGACGCATGTGTAATGTTTGTATCAGGGGCCATGAAAGCTCCAAAATGCTGATTTTCTACAAGCAAACTCAACTAAAAATTCAAGAAACTAATGAGAGGATGAGTAGATGAGTTTAATTCCAAAACATGATATCCACTATTTGAGAAAATTGACACAATCTCTCAAAATAATCGCTGGCACGTAGGTCTATTAATGATTACTTTTTAATTATTATTTTTTTTACTTCTGTAAAGTGTCCGAGTTTCTCGAAAAGCCCTATATAAATACATTATTATTATTATCATTATTGTTATGTTACAGTTTTTCTCAATTGTTTACACACTTATTAAAACTGGACACTATCCGCTCCTTTTCATACCGCCGGCGAGCGGCTGTGACGAGCGTCGTGGGAGGAGTCCGCCTTTGAAAAGGAGCAGAATCCGCCGGATGTGGCGACGTAGTAAACAAAACACAGCGTGGCTCCTGTCAGCTGCTCTGCTGACTCTATTGCCGCTCACGACGAGGAGATTATCCGGCGCATCCAGAGACCGCTTTTTAAATGGTGCGCTGACTCCGCCCACGCCGGTCGCCGAGGCGTCCGCCGGCGTACAAATGGTGCGGACCCACAATCACCACAACCTGTAACTCATGTAACCAACCCCCTGGACCAATTCTGCTAAAATACAAACACATTTCCCGCTTTTACATTCAGATTGCAGTTCTAAACCACACTTTTTTCCAAGTCACGATCTTCATGAATAAAATATCTTGTGTTCACATGGAACACATATCCACACTGGCTCCTCACATGGGCAAACACATGTTGCACAATTGTTCAGTTAGCAATCAGAGCTTTAGCAATACATAACCACCACAGGGTCGCCCATCACCATGCCAGCCTCGGCCCCTACAACACTGGCCCATCTCATCACATTCCTGGATACACTACCCAACATGCTCATTCCACTGGACCTGATAGATGGCCCAGAGCAGCCCAGGTACGTTGTCATCTGGGACAACATAAGTTTCCACTGGGCCGCTCTGCTCTGAAACTGGTTCGTTGACCACCTATGCTTTTCAGTAGTTTATTTCCCACCATATTCTCCATTTCTCAATCTGAGCAGTTTTTTTCTGTTGATGGTAGGTTCTGTTCTGTTGGTATGTTGATGAGGTGCTGTGACCAGACCAAAACAGAAGACAGGATGCAGCCTAATTTTTTTTTTTTTACTGTATACAGTACATTTTATACACTAAATCATGTTTTCGAAATAGCTATTGATGGATTTCATGCAGCCAAACATTTCCAAAATAGTTACAAATATTTTGATTGTGAAATAATAAAATATTTAAAACAATATTTGATTTGACTGATCAAATAACACCACAGGCTTGCGTCTTTAGTAGGCCTAACCCCGTGGAAAAAAAATAGCTTGCATAAACTGTCAAACAGAGTAAACTGCATTCCCTAAATGCATTTCACCGTATACTTTTTAAGTATGTTTACATTCTGTACATCTGGCAGAACTTCATCGTAAATCCAGTCTGAAGAGACAAGTGAGGTTGCATGTCCCCACCTTTATGGCTTAAACATACACAAGGATTCAAACAGTAGGTGGCAGCAGTAACATTCAAACAAATCAGTCCAAAATGCACTTTGAAAATGCAGTGTAGACGGTCACATTGGTATCATATCGCCACAGCAGCATACTGTTATTGACGATCAACCTATATATATATACATAGCATAACACTGTGCACTTGTGGGTGTGTCTGCTCGGCTGTGGTCCAGCATCCGTTCCGTGTGTTTACAGTGTGTTCACATCCTTGCAGAGAAGTCAAACTGACAGTGTATTTTTATACCTGGCTATATTCACCATCAGTTTGAGTATCGACTGAATCCGGCGCCGTGTGCAAACAACAATGTTAACATGTAATTATTGGCCACTATTGCTGTTCCTCAGATTTAGTACGTCTCGTCTTGTTCACACATATTCAAAAAAAAAACAGAGGGTTCCTTGACATCGCAGCGTCGTGATAAGGCTCTGCGGAGGAGGGCTGCACATGTTCTGGGGAGGTTAACACAGGAAGGAAAGCAGAACTTCACCGAGCAGTGGAGAATGTTCATTAAAATAGCTCTGCTGTAAGTTTTGGGTATGGCAGGGATGACTGAACGGCAAGGCAAAGTGGGCTTCGGCACCCCTCTGGACGAGCAATCTGGTGTCTGATGGGGAAAGAGGTGGTCAGTGTATGTTTGTAGTAACTGGAACAGCTCAACAGAGAACATGGCACACGGTGTTACCTTCACTCTCAACATGCATCAAGTGGATCTTGAATATGAGTAAGTTGTCTTTCCCATGTGGTTTCACGTGAGACTTGCTTTGCTTTGTGCACCTGTCGTGAATTCTACCTTTGTGTGCTTGTATACATTGTTGTAATTTATTCTCTAAAACGACTATTCCTGGTATTTATGTGTAGGAGACTAACAGTTGATGTTGATGTAATGTTCTTTTACAAATACCTACAAATAAACCAAATTAAAGTCGTTTTTTTTTTTGTATTTTATAGAATTCATTTATGGGTCTTCCCTTTGATTTTTAATAGCAATTAATAGTAATGTCCTGGTCCTTGACGAGAATGATATGCATTGCTTTTTTTGTTGTTACTTCCAGTGGTGCTCGATTTAATGACCTTTGCACATGTTTATTTTTGGAAGCCTATTTGTTATTTGTCCTCTGGCCTATATTTATGTGTCTCCCTTTGTATGAGAGAGGATGTCACATCAAAACCATGGTGATTTGTGTTGACGTTTAATGTTGCCCTGCCCGTCCTGTCCAAATCATTAGGCTCTAATGGTAAAATAGCAACGTGAAGCTGCGCTATCAAGAAGCATCTATTATAATAAAATGTCACCTTATATAACTGGTTTTCAGTCTTTTCAATACAATCTTCGTCTAAAAAAATGCAGTTTGAATAAGTGCGATGCAGTGTGATGCATGTGTATATTCTTAAAAAGGTGTTAAGTCATGTTCTACAAGGTGTGTGTGTTTGCTGACAAGCAAGGCAGCATCAAGCCCCCAGATGTTCACAATGGAGTTTGATGTGACGTTCTCAAAGTCAAATACAAAGTCAAGTTGTAGCAAGTTCCAGGAATAGACTTGTGAAAACCTCTCTATTTTGTGATAAACACGATACATTTTTGAGATGTGTTTTTCCCCCAATTCCAGGGAGGAATATTTTGGCAAACTAAACGTACAATAATAATATATCTTCGTGTACACATCTACTGTACAAAATGTGCTGGTCTGTAAGAGTCAAAGCCCTCTGAGATATGGTCATTATCTCCTGTAATCTTACCCTCCTCTAGGAACCTTGGAGAGCAGGAGCTAGCCTGCCAGCTCACCGGAGACCCGGGACCCAGCTCTGAGACAAGCCCTGAAACCCTTGAAATGGAGGTTCTTGGGGAAAGCAGAGGTACCCCTGCACTTGTCGATAAGCTATTGGTACAAAAATGTGTTTTCTTTAGCTCCTAAAGAGAGATGGCATTGACCTTTCAAAACCTTCCCAAAAGTGCATTGGATTCCTTTGTGGGTTCATTTCATAATTTACACAATAAAGTAAAAAGCTGCATAGATCTAAATGTGCAGAAATCTCTTCTATCATAATTTAGACAATAAAAATGTGTGTAGTGAAGGTTTTTAATGGGCTTATGTACTCGCTGTTGCGTGGTCAATCCAAATCATAAGAAGTGAATAGTAAACCTCCCCCCAGATGTGCCCAACCTCTGTTGGCCTGCAACCTTTAGCTAGTAAAATTGGAAAAACATGGCAACAATAGTTATCTGAGATGACTGAGAGAGTTTATATGGCTCTTGGTTTTAAGGTCTTACACGAGAATTATATTCCTTTCAGATAGCCACGTTGGAGAGGAGACGGATAAAGGAGAGCCGGTCAGCACTTTGATCAGGAAACGCTGGTCAGCTGCTACCCTGAAGGTCCTTTCCTCCATGCCTAGTCGCACTGCTGGTGAGATTTTTTTTTTATCGCTGCTGTTGTGAAATTAATTAATTAACCTTAATTGTCGCCAGGCCATGTGTGGACTCAAAGTAAATTTTCAGTATTAGATGGCCTTTCTGTTTTGTTTTGGCTTTCATCAGACCGAGCATCAACTGTCTGTCGATGGCGTTCCTTTACACATGTGAATCTAATTTAAATCGGTTTCCACCGTGAAAAATGTGCCCTCGCCCCACACAGGGCAGGATAGCATGGCAATCATTTCCCAGCATACCAGACGTTCCTCTAGATGCCGGACCTTCCCAGGCCTATCGCGCTCCTCCGGGCCGAGTATCCTGCGAAGAAATCAACAAGACAACGAGGAGGGCGAGTGCAAATCCAAAATCCTTATGACCTGCCCGCTCCAGATATCAAACAGCTCTTGTTGTTGCCCGTGTAATTTGTAGATAATGTGAAATAAAGTGGGAAAAACTGAAATGACATTTTCTCATGTACTTATAACTGTAGAACCTTGTTTGTCATTCAAGGATGGCCTCTTCTTCTCTTGTCCCACTGTCCTCCCTGGGAGTCAGTGTTGGTTGCATCATCCTTTCTAACTCGTGGTTTACAGGAAACAAAAGGGAGCAGCTGGTGTCTAACCTCCAGAGCCATTCGGTGGGTGAGCGAGTGAGGATGCTCCGAGCCACGCTGCTTAGCCTGACAGAGAAGATTCAACTCAGGTACCGGTGGAATTGAAAACGTAAACCAGAACAAATGGTCCCGGAACTAAAACTCTGGTAGTTGTTAGATAAACCTCGTTACCTCGCCTTTCATTCTTCAGGAAACTTGCCTTCAGCGACGTGGCTGAGAGCTCGCTTATTTATAGAGATATTCCGTGCTGTAGTCGACTCAGCGTTTACATTGTGAGGGTGAGTATAGCCGATGTGTCAGACGTGATAAAACATACGATTTCGTTCACTTCCTTGTTATAATTGAGTGTGTGTCCGTGCCCGTTGTCATTCTCCTCGTAGACTTGGAGTCACTGCTCGGTCAACTGCCTCCACTTCCTGAGTTACCTGCAGTTGTGGCAGTTGCCGCTGAAGAGGCTGAGTGGCCGTTTTGGGACCGGAGTGCTCTCCTACTTCCTCTTCATCAGGACCCTCTTCCTCGTCAACATCCTCCTCTTCGTCATCAACGGCATATTCCTGGTCATCCCTCAAGTTATTTACCCTCCTCCGTATCACGTCAGTTCCAACACATTCACCGGACTTGAACTTCTAACCGGCACAGTAAGATGGGAGCGCAATAGACTGCTGGTTGATTTAAGTTCTCCTCAACGCAAAACACAATTGCTACCGGTCATGTACAGTAATTTAGTCGGAACGTGCCAGTTTGTTCTCAGCGGCGCTGGGTTTGTTTTAACTCTATTTTTCCCTCCCCTGTTTTCACCGTTAGGGCTACTTCTCTCAAAGTGTGATGTTTTACGGCTACTACAGCTACACCGTCACCAACGGTTGTAAACCGGCTGACTTTGCCAGTGGTTCCACTGAGGAGGTCACTGACCGGTCAGCGTGCGACACTGTCAAAGGTCCCCAGATGATGTCATACAACATACCCGTCGCCTACGTCTTCACCATTGGAATTGCCTTCTTCATCACTTGTATCATCCTTGTATACAGGTTGAAAAATTAACTCGCTTAGGCCTAGTTTATACTTCCCGGCTCACGTCTCACGTCTCACGTCTCATAAGCATTTATACTCCGGCTCACGTCTCTCGAATCGCTCACAGGGTCGCCATGGCAACAGTTGCCATGGATACAATACAAGCTAACTAGACTAGCAGGTAGCCATGTAATTTAGCATAACATTAGCTAGTTATATGATGTTACGTAGCGCCAACATTGTAATGTACCTGTTTCGGAGGCTCCTCCATTTGTCCTTCACCAATTTTACATTTGGCTGTCCATCCATGCCAGGAACAGCGATGTTCTGGGCGGGAACCGGAAATACTGTCAACCAATCAGAGCTATGAGACGTGAGCCGTGAGCTGTGAGCCGCTCAAAACGGCTCATGGCTATGAGACGCGTCTTATTGCTGTGAGCCAACCCCAAATGACGTCATATGAGACGTGAGACGTCATCTGGCGTCTCATGTCTCAGAGACATGAGACGTGAGACGTGAAGTATAAATTAGGCTTAAGGGTCCATTCTTAGAAACTATGGCATCTCGTTCC
>OMKK01032615.1:0-12857 GCA_900302305.1 Polymixia japonica | reverse complement strand
ATATTATACATATATTATATGTACGCATATATTATATTATATATATTATTATTATATTATTATATTATACATGCATATTTATATTTATACCTTATTTATTATATACACCAGTTTTTACGAGACACTTATAAGACACATTTGAATTATCTGATCCATACAATACACTTTGCAATTAACCTGAGCTCTAGGGGGAATTAAAACATTTCTTACTTGGGCTACTACAATGCTAAAAGCATTTGAAAAAGAAACCAAAGTGGACTAGATTACAATTGTCTACTGTTTTCAATAACTTCATCTCTGTATTAGGGCCTTAAATAAATACTTTAATCCAACTTGGTTTTAGCATGAAGATCTTTTTTTCACCATAACGCAACTTTGGCCTAGTAAACTTTGGTCATAAGTACAAATTCTGCTTGTAATTTATTTATTTTTTTATAAAAATAAGTTTAAAAATCTCCCTGTGTGCTTCTCAAGGTCCATGCTTGGTGTTAGACTTCTTTCTGTGACTATCTGCGAACTGAAAGGAAGAGGAACGGATGCAACCAAATGACTATGTTCTGCAGTCCTGTGTATGCGTCGAACAAATGACCATCCTGCCAATTCACCTCTAGACAGAGGAACAATGGAATCAATCATGCTGAACAACTGCTGACCTAAGAGTTACATTTCAGTGAATGAGGTGCGCCAACAGGGTGGCTGAGTGAATACCCACTTTTGACCGACTACAAGCCAATATACAAGCTAAAGTACAAGTATGGCAGATAAATCAATCTATGATTTCTATGCTGAAACCCTTGATGGACAATCTGTTCCACTCAGTAACTACAGGGGTAAGGTGCTTCTGATCGTCAACCTTGCCACTTTCTGAGGGTCAACAATAGAGGAGGTAATATTTGCCAAGAGCACTGATGAATCATAGCCAGATCACTTAAATACATATGCAGTATTTTTTCTTGTTTGTAAAGATATTTGTGTATGTGTTTTTTTAATTTGTTCCTTCCACAGTACCACAGATTGAATGCACTAATGGACATGTTTGGTGACCTCAATTTCACCGTCCTGGGATTCTCCTGTAATCAGTTTGGTCTTCAGTCACCAGGTAAGCACACTGAAGCTTTTGTAATGGCACAGACATAGAAGATTCTAAAGAAATTAGAAACTTTCTAACTTGCTAGTCATCAACAGCATATGTTAGACTTACAGTGTATGTTTGTCTAAGATATATGCTCAGTCAGATATGTTAAACATACGGCAGGTTGTTTAGATGTGGGTGGAAAATAATGCAGTGGTGCACTATATGGCTTTCATGTCTGTTTCTGAAAATCTTTATTATGTATTATCATATAAAGACACTGTAAGACCTAATCAGTTATGTTAGAGTATGTTTAGAATTTAGTCATGTTAATTGTGTTGTAGCCACATTAAGATACTATAGCACTATTTAATTCTGTTTGTTTATTTGTTTGTTTTTGCCTCAGAGGTAAATCATGAAACCCTTAATATACTTAAGTATGTCAGACCTGGCGGGGGGTTTGTTCCCAAGTTTCCTGTGTTTAGCAAGGTTGACGTGAATGGACTAAATGAAGAACCTCTTTTCACTTATCTCAAGGTAATGTAGTTTGCATGGGATTGGGCTTTGTTTTTGACTTATTAATAAATAACATAAAATATCTTTAAATCTTTTTATTGCTGTCTATGCTCTAACTATTTTGCACTAAAATAGTACTCTCTATGAACACATATTCTTATTTTTATTTTACAACAGGAATCTTTGCCATTTGTGAACCCTGTTATTGGAGACATAAAGAAATTCTACTGGTCACCAATCAAAGTAAATGACATTCGGTGGAACTTTGAAAAGTTCCTGATAACTGTAGATGGTGCACCTTTCAGACGGTAAGACATAGGCTAAGATGGATTCCAATTTTACTTTTGAAGTTAGAAATAGGCCCACAATACAGCCACGGCCTAACTGATTTTTCTTTTTTTCAGTTATGAACTTCACTGTCCCATTGAGAAGGTAGAAAGAGATATTGCTGAACTACTCTAGAAGCAATTGTTCCTTCAAGTAGCGAGTCTCTACCACCAGTGGCAGAGTGACGATCCCCCAGTAAATGCAGACTTGCACCTGAGCTGGATCTGATAGAGGGGAAACAAGACTCAGAGTTTCAGTGCATTCACTCTGAGGACAATTTCCTTTCAGCCAATGGTGGTGTTTTTAGCGTCGCTGTAAACTGTTCCCAGTGCAAACGTCTCACACAAAAAAACACAAAAAATAAATATATAAATGTTAAATGAACATGTTTGTGTTGTTTATTCGAATTCCTTGCCTAATATAAATAAACAAATTACAGTAGATTTAACAGCCAACTTTCAGTTCATAGCATCCAGGTTTTTTTAAGTATGTAAATGAGGTAGAAAAAATAAAATCAGAAAAGGCACTAGCTAATTACCTGGATCTTTTAGAGGCCAGACATTGTGGCAAACGGAAAAAGATGGAGGTGGATGAGTTTGAAAGAAGCAACGGGAAGAAATTAGGGAGAAGAAATTTCAGGTTACAGCGATGATGATAGTGAGAACGAAAGAGAAATCCACTTGGCTGGAATAAAATTGACTGGGAGCAAGATCAGATTTGGAGTTCTGTCGGACAAACATGAAGTAGCGAGTCAGCTTAAGGACAAACTTGGCAATGTCAAATTAGTTGATGTTAAAAGAAGTGGATTGATCATTGTTGGATGTGTGTCACAGACACAACTGAAGAAGGTGTTGGAAATATCTGAGTTAGATGGTTACCGAGTGTCATGTTTCACACTTAATAAGAGAGTTCCAGTAAAGGGCGTTGTTGATGGAGTACCATATGTGGTCGATGCAAGTAGATTTAAAGAATGTAACAGAGTTGTTGATAGTCATAGAATGAGCAGGATGAGTGACAGAGAAAGGTCTGAAACAAGATCTGTTATGTTGCATTTTGAATCAGAATCCTGCCTGTATTCTTAGATCATATCAGTTACCCAGTAAGGCCTTTTGTTCCCAAACCCGAATCCCAAATCAGTGCAGATGTTGGAATTTTGGACACTGCTCACTTGTGTGTAGACATGTCTTGGGGATATGTGGTAAATGTGGAGATGAAGAGTGCAGCAGCAGAAACTGTGGAAAATAACCCAAGTGTAATCAGTGTGGGGGGAGTCATGATACATGGCAAGCAGACTGTCCAAAGAGAAATAAAGAGATGGAAGTCATGAGGGTCAGGTCCAAGAGAAGGATAAGCCGTGAGGAAGCAGCTAGGAATGAAAAGATTCAAGAAGTAAGAGAGAACAAATCAGGTAGGAAGCATGATGAATATTGTTTTTGTAAGGACAAGATTAAGTTCCTAGCATTTCTGGCCATGGTGATTGACTGTGCCGCTGAGGCAGAAAGGAAATCCAAGAGAATAGAAATACTGTAGTTGTTGATGCAGTGAGAATTTTTTTGGATATCGTGGAAATTACTGGAGAGGAAGTGCAGGGGCTGTGGAGAGAGGCTATCAGGCCCTCTCAGAGCCTAGATTGAGAAGGTATATTAAAGAATGGGATGAGGGGTGGGGACGAACTTTATTTTTTTAATTTTTTTTTTTTTTTAGATTAGATAGGATAATTTAGTTTTATTTTCAATCCAGTAGAAGGCAGTAATGCAACATTTTGGATGCAAACCGCCTCTAAAAATCAATGAAGAAGAAGAAGAAAAGCGGGAAGGTTGGGGACATCTGGTGGACAGCTAGAGGATGGCAGGTCTGGGGAGTTGAAGGAAAGTGCATGGCCTGGGAGAAGTGAGCAGGGGCTAGAGACAGGGACTGAGAGCAATGTGGAGGGCTGGGGATGAGACAGTGGTTGAAAATGGGGAACGGAGGAGCAGATTGTGACAGAGAGAGTTGGCTGCTGGGTATTTAGATGGTGGTTTGACAGTGTTGTAATGGTATTAGGGTGGTGATACACCGGGGTATGGCTTGTGGCCTCAGGCTGCAGCTCATGCACCGTGCATCGTTCATGGCGCTTCATCTTGACATATCGTGAAATTAAAACATCTATCTATGTGACTGACCTGAAAAAAATAAGTCCGCGGAAAAAATGTCTGCATAATAAAAGAACCCAACAAGCCAAGCGTGAAATAAGAAAATGTGAAAACTTGAATGGAAGTCTATGAAGGAATTTGAATTTGGTCAAGTGCATATGGCTGTGGTACCTCTTGTCTCCACTAGTTTTGGTGGCTTCAAGCTCAGTGGCAAACCCTTCCCCCTTGAACTACACACGTGCATTCTATCCTCTTCCTGTTTTGGTTGGTTTGGTTGGTTTGTACTGTAAATCGATCCTTCCATTTTTGCAGGTGATCGTACCCCGTGGCACACCAAATTGCATAGTGAAAGTGAGGTTTCTAGGGAACCATTATTAATGGTGATGGTGTCATTCCTTCATAGCCATTACACTATGCAATCAGAATTTATTTCATAATGATATGTTAAAGCAAAAATCCTGTCCGTAGCCACTTTAAAATATTAATATCAAAACAACTTAGAATGTATAATTTGGAATCTTGCAAGTAGCATGATTTTACATCATTTACCACTGCTTTGAGACAAGTGACTGGCAGATGTTTGAGGAGGCAGCTGATGGCAACATCAATGAATACACAGACTCTGTCATAGGCTATATAAATAAGTGCATTGACAATGTTGTTCCAAAAGCCGGCTTCTGCACCTACCCCAACCAGAAACCCTGGGTCAGCCCACCGCATCGCTCCCGGATGAGCTCAACGTCTTCTACGCTTGGTTCAATGCAAATAACACAGCGCCCGCCATATCTCCACAGGCGGGCAGGGAGGCCGCCACGTTGACCCTAGAAACGGCCGACGTGAGACGGTCCTTCAAAAGGGTCAACCCCCGCAAAGCTCCGGGACCGGACGGTATCCCAGGCCGGGCTCTCGGGGCCGTGCGCTGATCAACTGGCAGAGGTGTTCACCGACGTCTTCAACTTCTCCCGGTGTCAGTCCGTGGTCCCCCAAAATAGTGGCCTCCTGTCTAAACGACTACCACCATGTCTCAGCGTCATCTAACTATCCCTTGAGCCATAATCAGGGTAAGCGCTTGTATAGAAGCCAGGTTTTGATGGTAAAGGAAAAGCTCCTGAATTAGTCTTCGTGTTTTCACAAAGATGTGATCCCTCTATGCCTACCCCCTCCAGATAGTAACACGCTCATCAGCACAATTTTAGATCCCATTGTAAAGCACAGTAAAGGAAAAGCCAAATTGTTTAACATGTATACCAAACAGCAACAAAATTCAATGTGAGATTACTTACGCTAGCTTTAACAGACCCTACCTAGTGTATTTTCTTTGCACAAGAAGAATCCCTCCTCTGGGGAAATGTAAGGTCTGTACTGCCAACAAAGACGGTATGCTAGAAAAGGGGGATATTAGATCTCCAAGCTCTGCTTCCCAACGATGCAGTCCTTGGATGTATCATGCTAAAAAAGAATAATCCATGCCAAACACAGCATTAGATGCCTTTACACATCCAATAATGGTTCAGTAATTAAGTCTTGACCTCCTGATGCAGCAAATAGACTACTTATGTCTGCGCTCTCTCTTATCATCCCCCATCCTGCCCCTCTCATTTCTGAGCCTCTTTCATGGGTTTCTGACTGCCAGAAGAATAATGTTAGCCCTTTGAACGATTAGGGCTTAGGGCAAAAGAGTGAGACACAAGCAGGGCATAGAGCCAAAGCATTATGACTGACAAGCTCAAGACTAACGATAACTACCTCTCACCATTCAAAAGGTTTTTTTGTATTCCATAAACCACATACAGTATGTTGCTTGTACTGTGTCCTCATCTTCATGAATGAATTCATCAACCTTTTTGAAAGGAACCTGATTGTTAGTCTGACAGTTCTCTTTTGTTGAGAGCCATGGAGATAAAGTCTTGAACATTCTGAATCTTAAATTAGGACCTTTATCTGGATTTTTAAATTGTATAATAAAAAGTGTTCATAATGTACCCGTTGTCCGCTTTTTTCAGTGCTCTCTCTTTCTCCCCCTCTCTCGCTCTCTCTCTCTCTTGCAAGCTTGCAACATTTTATTGCCCAGTATATATTTATACTACTTCAAAGGATAAAAGCATTAAACATGTGAACTAATTACTAACTCCAAAATTTCAAAAATTGACAAGCATAAATTGATGTTTTTTTTAAGTTACTATCACTCTGAATCTGCAAACAGGGTATATGAGTAAGATACTGGAATCAAATGACAGACTAATTCTTATAATTATTTGTGATAAGTGATGTCATATATTGGAGTTAATTGTGCTTGACTGATTGATGTATAAAAGCAAATATTAAATATATTTGCACATTTGAGCCTTTCAGTGCCCCCACTACCTGAGTGGGTCTTGGGGTAAACCCATTGGTCAAGTTATGTAGCATGTCATCATGCCAACTCAGAAGGACTATGGCCACTTACTGTCTACTTCGCCCAGTTAAGACGTCCACGTTAAATGGTTTTATTTGGGAGGCAGACATTTCCCAGTTCCGGGTGTTTCTAGTGCACCCCAAAATGAGAGACCGCTAGCGGAAGTGACGTTGAGGGTTGTGTTGCATTTTCTTTCGTCTTCCTCGTGTGGGAAAAGGTCTGTATTATTGTATGATTATCGCTTTAATTTTTATTAAATAACTTGTATTTAAAAGTCTGTATAGTCAATATATTGATCTTTTAAAAAAATGGACTAAGTAGTATTATGCTCCCCCCTTAACTGGTAAATTAACGTTGCTAAACCCGACTACCCTGCTACGTGTTAGCTAAATTAGCTTTCGTTAGCTTTCTTAAGTTTGATTCTCAAGCGTCAATTTATGGACACATTTAGCTATTTATTGTAACTTAAATAGCAATATAATATAGTATATGGCCATGTGAGATATCTAAAAACACACCAATGACCCCTTTAGTCGTTAACGTTAGCTAGTAACTAGCGTCAACTAAAAGTTGCCGTACTGACTCTTTATCCAAGTGGTTTTGTTGGTTTGCTGAACTTGTTGTTTACCAAATAGACCAGCATAAGAGCTGCTCGCTGGCTGAAATTGTATTTGCTGCCTGACAGCATTAGCTTTATGTTATTGTTATTCGTGTTATTTCACGAAACGTTTGGAACTGTATGTTATTGTTTGAGGTTTGTTATTACTAGCTAATTAAGTACTTTAAAATAAATGTGATTGCTCTTGTCCTCTGTCCGCACAACAGTCATCAAAGATGACTACAGCTGCAAGACCAACGTTTGAGCCTGCGAGAGGAGGAAGGGGTAAAGGAGAAGGGGATCTGAGTGCTTTGTCTAAGCAGTATTCCAGTCGCGATCTTCCTGGTCACACGAAGATCAAGTACAGGTCAGTAAATAAAACACGAAGGGGACTGGTAATGACAAAGACAGTGCTTAGTGCCTTTTATTGTAATGGCTATCAATGTGTTCGAGACACAAATTCTACTGCTACACGGAATCCAAACAAACATGAGAGTGGAACATTTTTCTTGCCACCCTTCCTGTTCTTTCTCTAACCCTCAATTTTGTATGGCTAATGCTGGTCTCCACTTGAGATGTTGATCACTTAGGTTACACTACAGGAATCCATCATAATGTGTCTGTTAAATTGTAAAAATCATACAAAATCATGTTCATACTCCGTTCTGTATGTTGTCTTGCTTTAGGCAACCCACCCAGGATGCCCCCGAGGAGGTCCGTGCCCGTGACTTCCGTAGGGAGTTGGAGGAGAGGGAGCGTGTGGCTGTTCGTGAGAAGACCAGAGAAAGGGGACCAAGAGGTGGGTCTTGCTGCGGACATTAGAGTAACATTTATAAAAATGTTATCTTACACTGGGTATCTACTGATCAACGATCCATTGTTTCTCACTTTACCTTAAGTTGTTATTTGTAGGGAAGTTCACTTGAAATGTGTGGTGCCTCATTTTACAGAGCATACCACATCATCCTCTTCATCATCCTCTAAGCGGCCCAGGCTAGATCAAATCCCAGCAGCCAATCTGGATGCTGATGACCCTCTCACTGATGTAAGTGCTCAGAGTTCAGGACTAAGTAGATGCACACTGGTACTTGGTTCGTATTAGGCCGCCTGGCCAACATTGTGTTTGTGTTGGGCTGCAGGAGGATGAGGATGAGGAGTCCGAGGAGGACAGCGATGACGACGACACTGCAGCTCTGCTAGCAGAACTCGAGAAGATCAAGAAGGAGCGGGCTGAGGAGCAAGAGCGCAAAGTAAGGCTGCACAATACACTGTGTATTTACCTTCATCGCGATATGAACATGCAAGATGAACACATCGCAAAAGACTGCTTGAACTGCGCTAAATAGTATATTTACATGCGTCATGTATTCACACTCTGCATGCCAATATATATGTGGCCAATCAGATGGAGCCCTAGATGCCCGTTAGCCACCGTCAGATTGTTGGAATCTATTCGGTTGCGAGTGAGGTTAGCGTTGTGACGGTTGAAGGAAGAGAGGTGAGGCGACGTGTTACAAACACAGGTACTGTGCAAGTCATGCCGAACACTTGTGGCAACTACTGTGAGAGAAACCCCCAACTACTTGGTGGGCGGAGACAAGGGTAGACATTTGTAATGAGACATTGCAGTTTGTTAAATTATTACATTTAATTTAAATCTATTTAATTGTTTAACTTGTTTTCAGATTTGTATTTATTTATTATTTATTTCTATAACAATCTGGGTGGTATGGGAAATTTTTGTTGTATATAGAGTAGAAGAAAATATTTTAAGGGGAGCAATGGAAATTAAAATTCAATTATTGGTATTTATTTAAATAGGCCTAGATGTTCTGTTAACGTGATCAAGAAACTTCATTGCCATGCAACTATATTGGTGGTATTTGTTTTCAATACAGCGGCTGTTTAGGTGCAATTTGTTCAATAAAAGCATGTTGGAAATGTATTTCATTTTTTTATTCAGTGGGCATAGGCCAGTCATCCTCAAAGTCCGGAGTCCGCATCTGGACCGAACCACAACTGTCTCCGGACTCTGAGCAAATTATACTTTTCATACATATTATTTGTATTATCTGCGAGACATCGCCGCGATTCAACAAGTCAAAATTCTCCACTGCAAGCAGCACTCCGAATATCTGACTGCTCCACTGTCTCTGTGAGAATGTCTACTCTGGTTTGGTTTGGTCCAATCATATTCAGAATCCTGTCATCTCCATGACAACAATGGGTTGACACGACATTGGGCTTGTTGAGAGTTGACAGCACAGCTAGTTTCGCAGGCAGTTAGCTAGTAGCCTAGATTTCGAACGTGAATCAGTCTAAAATGGCATGTTCAAAGGTGGCCAGTAAAAGAAAAGTTGACAGTGAAAATTGTCAATTCAAAGAGGAATGCATTGAAAAATAAAAACAAAACACAGTTATTTTGTGTGACCTTTCCTCAAAATTCAGAGCCAAGAACCACAAAAATAAAACACTAAGCAACAGTGTTTGACACAATGTACAACAGTTCTGGACTTATTTGGACTTTGGTTCTTGGGATGGTTTGATTCACCTTTGGTGGGTGGGTGTGTGAACTGATGTATATATATACTGTATATATATAGATATATACCTTTGTCTTATTGAACATTTAAGATTTGTATTTGAGTACCTCTGGCATAGGCTATTCATTGTCTGGGGTCTATGTTAGCAGCATGCCTAAAGCAGAAAGACATTAAAACGGTATACTTCAATATTTGTTTATTTATCACAAGTCATATCGTCATTGCAATATTCAACAACGTTATCGCATATTTTCCTCCAGCCCTAGCGCAAAGTAATGCATCGTCTCAGACTGATCTGTTTGTGTTGTGCTGTCTGACAAATACAGGGCTGGAAGTATAATTAGCGGGTTAAACACTGGCTACCAGTATTACCTCTGGGAAAGTGCAGAATGTTACTTTATGCTAATGAGTACATGTGTTTCTGTCTCCTTTCAGGAGCGGGAGCAGAAGGCAGAAGAGGAGAGGATCCGCATGGAGAATATCTTGAGTGGGAATCCACTGATTAATTTGGCAGGTCAGCAGCAGCAACAGCAAAACCAGAGTCAACCAGCCTTCAGTGTGAAGAGGAGGTACGGTAGTCAAACACACACACACCACAGCATGAGTGTCCTAATCGAAGGAAATGGCCACTTAATTTACATATCTCTGTTCACCAACCGCCAAACGGTGGGTTTGACATGACATGAATTGATGAATCATGCTCTGTTCATTTCTTGTCCTCCAAGGTGGGATGATGATGTCGTGTTCAAGAACTGTGCCAAAGGAGTGGACGAAGCGCGGAAGGAAAAACGTTTTGTCAACGACACACTACGGTCAGAGTTCCACAAGAAATTCATGGAGAAATATGTAAAGTAGAGGACCTGAAGTTTTCCCTTTTTCCCCATTCTTCCCTTTGATTAAAAAGGACATTTTCATCAATAACGGGAATTCTCATCAGACCCAAAATGATACATTAACTATTGCTATTCATGAAATGTTGGGCTCTGTATAGCCAGCACATGAAAATATTGTATATACATGAGTTTTAGTGAGTTATACCATACTAGTGAACCTTGTTGAATTTGTGTATGAGGTTGATAAAATGCATTTCCGCATTGAGTGTCTCTTTGTTATTTCTTTGTTTTTTGTGCTTTCAATAAACATCAAGGTTTGTGTCTTCAAAAAAGTCATTTTGTCAGAAAGTTCTTGAGCATGAATGTTACACACTGTAGTATGACCTCTGTTCATGGCTATAAACTGTTAGATTGCCCTCATTTGCAACCTGCTATGAAACTGACAAAATGAATGTGGTCTAACAAAATGTGACATGAGTAAATAGTGATCCTTTTAGTTGCATTTGGTCCTTACACTCTTAAAGTGGAATACCACTGTATGCATGCTGTCCCTAGGGGTTTGATAAGCTCAAGCAATACTTTTGAACATGAACAACTCTCACAAATCTAGGAACTGAAGATCTTAAACTTGAAGCTGATAGAGGAATGAATTTGGAAAGGGGCAGAGTACACCCGGGGGGTTTCTGATAGGACAGAACTGATGATAATCCTGTGAGATAAGTCTATTGTGGTAGAAAATATCAAACATGTAGACCAGCAAAAATAGTTTTGCATTTACCATCTATGAAGCAGTTCAAAACTTTATATTTTAACGCTGCTAAGTCACACGTTTTGAACTGTAATGGCTTGTTGTAATTCCCCTTCGCTATCGGTAGAGTCAGAATATTGCACATAGCAGCTTTAATGACTTCAAAGGTTCAAGGCATAAAAGGCTTTTTTGGCTTTATACAAATATGTATGTGTTGAAAGACACCTTTCTTATCTTTCATTTGAGCTTTGTTTGATAAAAACAGACATACATGTGCAAATATTACAATTTGAGATACTTGATTTTTCTAAAGACAATATCGGCAATTAAATTAAAACTTTTTTCAAGATGAAATTCATAAATCATACATCATCTGGCAAATTTGATTGAATGAACATTTTCAAATGTGAAATGTTTAGGTCTTGGTGAAGGTTTAGAATATTAACGCATTTGTGGGCATTTATGTGTACAATATATGGTCAATTATGTAAGTCTTGAATGTCTGAAGGTGGAAGTGGGTACGGGTGAAATTTGTAAAAATATTTCTAACTAGGTCAATTTGAGCCTGCTTCTCTTGAAGCTAGGCACACTAGAGGATAATCTGATTTGACTAGAGCACTAGTTCTCAAACTATGGTGGTACACGCGGTCCCTCTAGTGGTACGCGGAGGAATCCCCGAAATATAAAACAAAAAGAAATAAAATTAATTAAAAAACATATAAATAAGTTGTGCCTTTCCTGTAATATTTTTGTAGTCTGGTAGTAGCATGCGCAAACATCCACAATTAGTTACAAGCTCAACTGTGATGGCAAGTTAGTAAGCGGAGGTAGCTAAAGATGAATGATGAGATGCTGATGAGAGAGACAGAGAGAGAGGGAGAGAGAGAGAGAGAGAGAGAGAGGCTGCCCCTTGTGTATGAGAGTTGTGTGGAAGTGCCAGTTCTAGTGCTGCCCCAGTGTGGCTGTGACTGATGACAGTCAACAATAAATAATATTTTTATTAGGAATAAATTTGCCTCCTGCGTGAACTGTGCGTAGTTGAATAGGTTAGGTCTATGCTACTGTATTTTAACGTTGGTCATAATGGTGGTACTTGGAGAGCCAGGTGGTACCAAGGAGGCGGTGTAAAACGTCTGAGAACCACTGGCCTAGAGAGCACAACGATTTACCCCTTCCGACAATTTCGTGGGCGTTCCCGTTTCAGACTGGTCGGAACCGATTATCTAGCAAGATTATCCTAGTCTGAGGTGTTTACAGATTCAATGGGAAGCCTCCCGATCTACTCGCAAGATAGTCGGGGCCGCCCCGATGGTATCAAACATGATGAATGTGTACGTGTTTATCCTGTAGTGTGAAGGGTAACAACGACGGAATCTCGAACAGAAACCAAAGAGTTCCAAAGAGTAGTTAGTCAATGAGAGGCGAGCCGACTGGTTAAGAGGAAGTTGCGCGACGCATAACAACAATGGCGGGGAATACAAAGCGGAGTGCTTCTCGAGTAAGATGGCCAGTAGAAATGGAGGAAAAGCTTGTGGAATTATGGCAACAATATGAATGCTTATTTAATGTTTCCTGCAAGACATATTACAACAGGACCGACAAGGAGCGGAGTTGGGCAGAAATTGCTACTGCTTTGAATCTACCAGGTGAGCGAAATTGCTATGCTAGCTGTCTGGCAAGCTGCAAAAGTTTA
>OMKK01032614.1:8579-38574 GCA_900302305.1 Polymixia japonica | reverse complement strand
CTTGAAAGCATTGGAGCTTGTCACTGCTTTTAAATCAGTTATACCACTAACCTGAACTTACTTTATTTCACTCATTGTATGTATGTTATTATATGTATGCTATTTGCATTGTAACTATTTGTATTGTAAATTGCTGCCTCTTGGCCAGGTCGCTTTTGAAAAAGAGATTCTTTATCTCAATGAGCTCACCTGTTTAAATAAAGGTTATTATCTACACTAACCTTAAATAAACACAGCAAGACATTGGGGGCCATTGTATTTGTACAACTGAAATGACACAATGTATCATTTCACTAATGAGCAGTAACGTTGATATCAAACTTGATGGGAACCCGGACTTCTACTTGGCTTCTTAGGTTAAAATGAGCCACTGTTTTAGTCAGGAAAAAGCCAAGCCAATTACACAATAGTTACACAAAAAAAATCCTCCACTTTAACGGCTCGTTGCAATAGAAAGATTAAAACAAGATGCTGTTTTATGGGGCACTATTTTAGCCGTTGTATTATGAGCCAGTAGGATACCGGCTTTTTAACTGATGTCCCAGATCCATCATTTTTCTCATGTAATTTTTTTTCTTCTTAAGGTAGTAATTTTTCCTTTGGCTGATGGAGCTGACATCATCACTATGTCTCATCGCCTGACCAAGGAAGAGCTTGATGAACAGTTTGAGCAGTTCTTGAAAGAGGTAACATAAGAAACACAGCAAAGAAGAGCTATAGAGGTTGATGCCTAATTAAAATAATTTCCATGGTGTATAGTGTAACATGTACTCCACTCTACTCTACTTTAATAGTCAGGCAATACCCTATCACATAATTTCGAGATCTCCTTGACTTACTAGTGGCCTCGTATCAGTCTGTTTCAGATGACTCTGTGGCCAGCACTGCCAAGAAGCCCAGTGTTCTGGATAGCCTGGGTAAAGCCATTCAGAAAGCAGCCAAGAAGCCAGCTGCCAGCACTGTACCATGGTGGCAAGATGATGACAGCTTAGGAGGACCTGGGAGAGGTACTAATGGGTGGAGGGCTATCTGTGATCATTTAAATTATATCAGGCATATTTGCGTTTGGCACTTCACAGAAAATTCTGTGACTATAATGACTGAAATTTTACAACTCTCCCTTAGGTTGAGTGTAGGTGGTTATGAATCTGGATAACTCTAAAGTTCCACCGAGTGTCCAGTGTTAATGTAATGAGTTGTCACACACAGCAGGGGATGCTATAGGCCATTTCATGTCTTTCCTGTCTTGGTTGCCTGGGCTTTAAAAACAAATTGTCCTCCCATTATGAGATTAGATGACAATTTAACGATCTCTGTTGGGAAATTGAATTATCACAGTCACAGAGAATTAGGATATACCGTACTACATGTGGCAGCACGGTGGTGCAGTGGTTAGCACTGTCACCTCACAGCAAGAAGGTCCTGGGTTCGAATCCCCGGCCGCCCAGGCCCTTTCTGTGTGGAGTTTGCATGTTGTCTGCGTGGGTTTGCTCCGGGTTTACTCCGGGTACTCCGGTTTCCTCCCACCGTCCAAAGACATGCAGGTGTGAATGTGTATGTCTGTCTGGACAGGTTAATGGTTAAAGGTTAATGTCGATGTGTTGTGTTGAGGTGGATCTTCCGGATCATGAGAGGATGATGGCCTGTATTAAGAGCCGCTTCTCAAATCTGAGTCACAAGACTCAGATTGCCTCACTGTGTAACTATGTGACTGTGTATGTAAAGTGACCTTGGGTACCTAGAAAGGCGCTATATAAAATAAAGGCATTATTATTTTTTATTTTTTTTTATGTGAAAGCAACAGTGGGTGCACTTTCAGGCAAACGCAACAAACTACTGTAAGTGCACCCGGTGTTTTGAAGTGATGGAATGAAGATCATTTAGTTCTGCTTTGAAACCCCAGGAGCTAGAATTAAGTGTGATCTATACGTGATACAGGCATAGGTGCACCCTAAACCTAAACATCCTGTTAAGCTGTATTGAGGGGACCTGGCATAGGAAGAACTTTTGTTCTGACACATTTTACTTTGGTTAACAATCTGATGTCTGTCTAATTGAATTCTGACAGAATCTGGCCTTAACAACCAAAGTATTTAAGCAGCTAGCCCTAATTACCCTTTTAATTGGATTAATTGGAGTTGCCTTTAGTGATTGGTTACTTTTGTCAGATTGACAAAAGATTCATGATTGCAAGATTGTTGGATGTTTGATTACTTTGAACACAAAACAATGAGAGAAGCATCAGACTTTGGTGTGATTTTTTTTTCTTCTACTGATAACCAGGCATTTGATTTAACTATCCTTTGTGCTATTTGGGTGAGCACTTAGAGGACAGAGGGGATGGGTGAGAGAGTGGTTTTGTCATTGAGATTATCAAGTGGGAACCTCCCAATCACAGATGGTGTGTTGAGCCATTTTCAACTCATGAAATGCCGATTTTTATAAATTTGGTGTCAATGTCAGTATTATCACCAGGATTGATGTGTTTTGTCATAGTACAGTCATATAATTTAGTTTACAGCTCAAAAATCACGTTTAAAGGAACACACCAACATTTTGGGAAATACACTTATTTGCTGTCTTACCCAGAGTCAGATGAGAAGATTGATATCAATTTCATCTCTGTGCGTCCAGTTCAAAGATAGCTCTGGGTACATGCTAACACAGCTTAGCATAAAGACTGGATGCTTATGGGTAAACGAGCCCTACACCATCAAAAGTGAATGCATGCACCTTCCAACAACTCCAAAGCTGTCTTAATTACATGTTGTGTCTTGTATATTTAACACGTGTAGAAATAAAAGTGTAAAAACGAGGCGTTGTTGTTTTAGAAGCACTTGGGTCTGGGCCTTTAAGTGTACAGTATCTCTTTAAAGGTCTCCAGTTGTTTTAATTTTTATATTTATTTCAGTTTTAAACGCAGTTTCATTTTTCCTTCTTACTGCCATTAAAAAAAGGTCTTAAATAGTCTTACATTTACCTTGATGAAACTTATAGGTAACCTGTAAAGGGGCTGCTGAGCCTCCTGGCTTGTTCAGAAAGTATATCAGTTAAACCAGCTACAGACAAGAAGATATTTTGATTTTGGCGACCCCTTGAGTTTCCTAGTTGTATTCTTTTTCTTTCTTTTTTTTTTACTTCACTGTCGCAAAGACAACCAAGGCGCTTGTTTTGTTTTTGTTTTGTTTTTTTGTTTTTTTTTTCAAAGCCCAGCAACTACACGCTTGCATTTGTATACAAAGCTCTGTGAAAAAAGAGCTAGACTGTCGAAAGAAGAGGACTAAACATGTTCACAGAAGAAGCTCTTCCTGATTCCTGAGAGATCGTGCCCAGCGGCTCATAAAATTGCATAGTGAATGCGAAGTTTCCAGGGGACCAGTCCAAACCACCACGGTGATGGTGTCATTATTCCCTAGCCATTACTATATGCATTTTATAATGATTTGTTAAAGCAAGACTCCTGCATGTCATGGCTTTAATAGTAAGCTTATTTAGGCAATTATTTAATTTGACAAGCAGCCTTGTAGTCATGGTTGTCATGTTGCCCATGTATGCCCTTATGGGAGGGAGGTGAATTCCTCTCTGCAACTTGTCCCCACCTACAACCCACTTTGACACCGTAATGATTACCTCCATGGCCATAGTTAATGACCAAATTAACCGTGAAACATGCAGAAAAGCGAACTTTGGGCAAATGCTTTGGGTGAAGGCACATTTGTCTGCTGTATGCCTCTACCGATATTCTGGAAGACTCTCTTCTTTTTTTTTTTCCGTCTTTTCCCAGCAGAGAAGGCCACCAAGAGCACGTTTGTAAAAGTCAAAAAGGCACAGGCTGACAACACTGCAGCGGATGAGAGCCAGTCAAGAGAAAGCTCACCCCACCAGGGAACTGGCAAGGCCCCTAATTCACAAACTAGCTACAAGCAGCGCTTCCCATTAGAGCCTCATGCTCCTGTCTTTGACCCCATGAAAAGTAGCCCAGCTTAGCTTTAATGCCCCTTGAATATAACATCGTAGTTAAGATGTTCAAGTAAATCCCTTTAGTTCTTCCTATTATCATCTTCTCATCCTCCTGAACATGCATTTCCTTCTTTCCCTGCAGTATTACAGTACGTACGTCTGTTTTCCAACTCCATCTTTACCAACTTGTTCTTCTGCGTTTCATACTTTGCTTACTAATGTACAATCTCCCTTTTATCATTGTCTACCTTCTGTTTCTTCACGGTGCGACGTCCTCCTTGCCCTCTGTCAGATGTCGGTGTGGAGCCCTGTAAGTCTGTCCCCGCGCCTCACAGCAAAGCTCTGGATAGGCTTGTGGAACCGGAGATTCAGGAAACCAATCTGGAGGCTTCTAGAACCGTGTTCAGACATAGAAGTTCAAATGACGACCCCTACTCAAGTAGTCGGAGGAGCTCCACCCTTGACAGTCCTCGCAGCGCATCAGGAGAGATGAGTGCTGATGGGACTTCCTTTTACAATACACCATCAGCCAGCACTGATAGTGATTCCAAGGGCAGCAGTGGAGATGGTAACTTGACTTTAGCCAGAGATACACTCAAACACCCCGGTCCGTTAGTGTCGGTCGCTAAACATTAGAATGATTGACTTTTGCTCCCTTTTACCTTAGCTGACCTTTTAGCGCTGTCCCTTTTTAAAACCTTTATCCTCTGTCTCTCTAGATGATTTTCCTAGATAGAATATTTCTGACTTGTGAACCATAATTTGTACTGGATACTGGAACTCAATGACCGTTGTCATGGCTACCAGTAGTAGGCTAAGACCTATTCCTACTACACCTTTAGTGCTTTTAGTACCAGTTAATTTTGAAAGCAACAAAGGCCTATTGCAGTACTTTGAATTAATTCTGGTAGCTACAGAAGTACATTTACAACAATGTTTTATGCTCTGATGTCCGCTCCAAAGAGCTGAAACGATGAATGATAGTGTTTTTCCAAGACGAAGCAAAAATTCTGTTGCTCTTTTTGCTGCCTGTTTACTAAAGGATATTCACTCTGAAAAAGACATTTCATTGTTGGGAGGTAGCATGTGAATGAACGGTCTTTGTGGAAGATTAAAGTGGACCTTACTGTGTGTCCTCTTTGTGTCCATCGTGAACTGATTTGTTGATTGAATTACAGTTACCTGTACTCTGTGACTGATGAAATACTATGTATTGAGAACGGCCATCATCACCATGCCTTTGGCTCTGGGTAGTAGCAGCATTGATAGCTTGCTGTTCAGACTCACCCTGAGGTCCTTGTTTGAAGGTGATTTTTCATCCCCAGCTACAGTACTATATGTTGGGCACATTACAGCCTAGGCCTTCTAAGCACAAAGCTAAGCCCATTCTTCTAAAACCATGCCGTCTTTGTCCAGGACTGCTGGGATCCGGGAAGACATTCCGGAAGTCTCTGAGGAAGTCCCAGCCAATCCAAGAGGAAGACGAGGACTGTTCAGGAGACAAGGGTTTGTGTGCGGAAGAAAGGATGGAACCAGGCGTCCTCAGCAGAGACAGTCTTGAGCAGGGGTCGGCAAGTAAGTTTGGCCTGGGGCCACATTTTATTGGATGGCGGGCCTGAACTTAAGTAGAAAGAAAAGAGTTAAAAGACAGTTGCAACTGTCTTAGATAATTTCCTAAATTATGAAAATAGGGAAACTAAGGATGTTTTGTGCAACTGGCCACTGGTATCTTTGCTCTAGTTATACCCTGCCTATATACACATGCATATATTTTTTTGTGTTCAGTTTAGTAGCGTTGTCGTCGTGCTTTCCCCGCATGTACGTTTGTTTCTGTTTGTGTGTGAAGACCCAGCGGCGGCCCCAGGGCCGGTTCTGAACACGGCGACTCTGGGTATGGACACCCTCGAGGAAGAAGAGGAGAAAGCCAGGTTCTTTGCGCGGCTGGAGGCAGGGGCATCATCCACACTCGATTACTCCAAGCTAAACAGAGAGCTGGATTCCACAGGTTCCACCACAGGTGCCGCCCTCAGGTATGTGAAGCGCACTGACTACCCAGAGCTTGCCTTATGGACTCTGCTACAGTATCTTCGCCGCCGCTGTGCTCTTGGAGATCCGCGTTCTCACCGCAGCATAACGATTAAGGATTTACTCTTTCCAGGGAGGCAGTAGAGCAGGCTGAGGATGATCAAACTAGCGGCGGAGTCATGGAGGCTGATAGAATCTCTCCAGGTTAGATAAATGAGCCCATGGCAAATCTCTCTCTTCCTCTGTATCTCTCTCTATCGTACTAAAAGCTCACGAGAATAATCCTCTCTCTCTCTCTCTCTCTCTCTGCGTTTGAAGGCTCCCCGCGCTACAGTGAGGATTTTGAAGATGAGGGACGTGGACAAGAGTCGCTGACGGAGGTTAGTAGCTGAAGTCTGTAGTGAAAAGAGAGCGCCGGCCCAAAACAGTAAGGATGACTGACTAATGGCTTTATGTTAAATAGGTCTATGATTAGTTGTAAGTTGTAGTATATTACCATACAGCTCCTTTTCAAATCCTGTTTTCAAAAAGAAATTGGGGACCAAGCCTTACCTCTGTGCGTATTGAGATTAATTTCACTGTTTGTGTCACTGTTGCTTATAATGTGGAGGAGGTCATTTTTCCGTTGTTCAGCTCATGATTTTCTCTTTCAGAAGCCTGAAGGGTCTCCCATGCTTGCCAAAGGTAAAATCAATAGTCAGTCTCTTATTTTGTGGGTGGGTGCTTGGAGGCAGTTCATCTTTCAACCAAAGAGCATATCTGAATGGATGTGGAACACATGAGTTACTCTGACTTGAGCCGCTGTCTCAGTTTCTCTCCATGATTCGCTGGACTCCACCGGTGGATTTCCCACCCCCGGAGAAGACGGGAAGAGGGACCGGGCGGAGTCACCGGACAAAGGTAACAATCACACAGATGGCGGCCAGCGAGGCTAACCTTGACCTTGCACACTCGGCACTCAGTTTGCGGGGGTTGTTTGCATTTGTGGTTTTTCCTCTTCAGCCCAATCCTATGGGCAGAGCGGAGGCAGTGAGATGGAGGCCCTCCATAAGGCCTACAGGCAGATCAGCCTTTCTGTGACCGACTCAGAGGACCCCCACAGCCACCTCCCATCGTCCACAGAGAGGAGAGAGAGGAGCAGCAACTCCCCTCCTAAACACTACAGAGGAGAACACCAACCAGCCTCTACCGCTGAGACAGGTCAGGGCCTAACGTTTATACCTGGGCCAAATAGCGTTGGCAAACGCTTTTGCATTTTATTTTATTTTACTTTGTGTGAACCTACTTAGACACCAGGGGCCAAATGTATCAAACTATGTGTAAATTCATCCGTAAAAGAATGCGTACAGAGAAAACTGGAAAACTTCGTACGCAACGGTTTCCTGAGATTTATGAACACTGCGTACGCGACCGGTACGCAGCACGTTTGTCTTCATAGATCCCAATTTACTTGTGATTGTGCGGACGTGAACTCGCTCCTCGTCCACATCGCGTCAACTCCCACATTTGACCGTACCTGGTTGTTGAAACGCCCATAATTAGTCTGGCTTCCCGATAAATGACTCGATGAACCCGCTCTGAAAAATGCAAGGTCATCCAAAAGAGCTAAAGCAGCCGTTGCACAACGTTACGCACGGCCATTAATGCCCCATTTTATAACGAGCGCAATTTCAATTAATTGGTCATATTAGGCATCATTCATTAGTGGCCCAAATTCACACGTTTTCTTTCAGGCCTAATTGGCCGAGGGCGAGGTTACTGGCTTAATTAATAGATATACAATTTACTCCCATTGCAGACCAATTAAACTGTCATTTGTTATGCATGCACTTTCTCTCTTCACCTTCTGGCCACAGTGTCGCTCTGTCACCCTGACTCAATGCATAGCGTACACATGGTTTCTAAAATTCGCAAAGGTTCTCACACCAAGTGTTTTTTTTTTTTTATGAATCTGAAACTCTGTATAAACATCCGTACGGATGTTTCGGAGGCCGTTTCAGGGTTTCACTCATACTGCAATACATAGGAAGCTGACATTTCTGCTCCCGTTTCACTCATTGCGAGTAAGTTGTGTTTTTTTTCTAACGTGATGGGAGGTGTGTATAGTCTGTCAGAGCAGACTGTCGGATACTATACTTAGTCTCCAGAGACAGTAGGTGTTGGAAGGACTGAGACGTTCTTTCCATGGAGAAGCTGAAGTGAAAGAATTTAATTTGACTAATCTATGTTGAAAAGACTGCCGACGTGAATCGGTTTGTGTGTTGATTCAGAGCTGCCCACTGCAGAAGAGCTGATGAGGACCATTAGACCAGAGACTGAACACATCAGAGGCTTTACCCTCCAGCCCGTCAGGTTAGGATGTTACTTGTAATTAGTATTTGTTACCCTCTCTCCTCATGTCCAGCTGTTGCACAGAGGGATAACAGGAAAGGTCAGAGGGGTTATAGCATGTTAATCCTGTCTTCTTTTTCCAACTCCTTTACCATAGCGGGTTAGAACTTGACACAGACAAGACAGACGGGTCGTCAGAGAGGCGGTCCCCCGAGTCAAAGCCAGACCCTGCAGTGGGGATGCAGAGATCCACTACCCCTCCTCCTCCTCCCTCTCACTCCTCAGACCTGCCTTTCTGTGACCTGAGGCGGAGCATCAGAGAGGAAGTGCAGAGGCTCATGCAGGATCAGGACAGCCCGTTTCCTGTTCCATCCGTTCAGGGTAGCAAAGCTAAGAAACAGCAGGTGAGGAAACGGCTCTCACCTCGGCTTTGCACCGACCAAACTCTGTCAAGCCAGCTAAGTGTTTGGCTGTTTTCCCAGCGTCCCCATGGCCTCACCATTAGCGGACCTTCTACATCTTCGGCGAGGAAAACCGCCGTAGCTCCTGTAAGAGGTAGACGAGCGGAGACCAGATCAACGGTGGCCTCCAGGTTCTCGGGGCTGAATAGACCCGGTGCAGCAGCCAAACCCCTGTCTCCACTCAACCAGAAGAAGCCACTCAGCCAAGACGATAGTCCGCCAAAGAATACAGGTAATCACTGCCACAACATTTAGTTTCTAACTGGTCAGACCATTTCAGAGTTGGAGTCTGTCTATCTGCTCTGTACATTTTTCCTTAAAACCTTAAAATAATATGCAAATGGGATGAGATAATTTCCCTTATATTCTATGCAGTTCCCCCTGAGGATTTATTTGAAACAAAAGACAATATTTTGAATAAGGTGGATCACTCTGTTACTATGAAGATAATGGCACCTGATTCAAGAAGATTCAACAAACAGATGAAATTACCTCATAAAAGAACGAAAGGATTTTTTATCTGCTTGTTTTAATGGAAGTCAAGATTTCAATACGAAACAAAATGTTAAGAGGGGAATTTGGTTGCAGTGTGAGCTAAGGCTTTCTCGTCTCTCTTACCGTCTCCGTTCAGTAATAGTATCGTAAATCTCATCATAACGGATGTCGCTCGGACGTTCACATTCAAGGGTCCTCTTTGATTTCCAGACTCCAGTCTGAAGGTGAGCAGTGAGCTTATAGCGTCAGTCCAGTCCTTCGCCACCTTCCTCCAACATCAGATTGACACCAGCAGTTGCCAGGCTACCACAGTCACCCAGGAGGTCAAAGTTCACCAAGGAACCGGGCCGACACAACATCTTACAGCGGAGAATGTAAGAAAATGTCCTAATCTTAACTGGCTGAGGGGTTTACACATATGGTATGGATTAAGGATGGATGTCCTACCTGATTCTGTGGTAATGCACCGACCTCTCGGCTCTTTGTAACCTAAACCTTGCCTGTACTTTTATCAAACCAAGAATGAAAATGTTTAGAGACTGAAAATATTTGATTTCCTATGTATTATATTATATAATACATAGGAGTATGTGATATGTTAGATACACCCATCAAATGTATAATCCATCTGATGTGGACCTGCCCATGCCTGACTAATAGAGGCAAGCTGAGCAGGAGGAGGGGGAGGAGGAGGAGAGGTCTCTAGCTGATGGGCTGAGAGTCCAGCTGGCCCAGAAGGAGAGAGACATGCACATCAGAGTGGAGCAACTAATGCAGCTGCACAAGGAGGAGCTCAGCTCACTCAAACAGAACAACTACCTACTGCAGAGCAAGGTAGGGCTGAGTGCGCGCGCACACACACACACACACACACACACACACACACACAGCATTAGTCCATTTTAAACCATCTGTCTCGAAACCACTCTTTGATTCCATGTGTTGAGCAGAGAGCATTCACAACTGAGGGCAAGTGTTCCAAGATGTTTTTTTTGTTAACAATCAATTCAGTTTTCAGCCCATGCATCTTGTTGCCATAGTGATACATATAAGCTGGATGGTGGATGGGAGTGGGGAGGCTTTCTTGCAGCACAGAGGAGGAAGTGGGTGTGTTATGAATGAGTCATAATGCACAAATGCAGAATAAACATAAAGGCATAGTTGGACGTATATTCACAGCCTTGTGTATTGAATTAGAAAACTTCCCCTTTGAATTCAGCTTTTACCTCAACTAGGCTTCCCAAGCTAAAGAAACAATCCAAAACCTACTGATTCTCTGTTTACCAAGCTAGGCTTAAAACTACTGTGTGTCTTTGAAAATGGAGCCCTGCGTAGGGATGGGAGGATATAATAGTCAAGATAATTTTATCGTGGTGAATTGGGATAATTGTGAATATCCTCACATGAGCGTGAATATCCTCACAAGTGACTTGGAAAACGCTGTCTACCTCACTAATGTACAGTCCTATTGATTTCCTGATTTATTTTGAATTGCCATTTGCCACAAGGGATCTTTCCAGTCAATCGTCACCATGACTGAAGGCTCATCTTGCCCATTGTATCCCCTGTTGTATCCCCCACTTAGAAGCACTTAGAGTCTGGACCTATTTCTAGAACTTTATCCCGGGCGCACAAAATCACTACGCCCACTAATGGGTAAGAAATAGGTCCAGACGTAAGCTTCCAAAACAACAACGTCTCGGTTTTACACTTTTATTTCTACACGTTAAATATACAAGACACAACATGTAATTAAGACCGCTTTGGAGTTGTTGGAAGGTGCATTTCTTCACTTTTGATGGAGCAGGGCTCGTTTACCCATAAGCATCCAGTCTGTATGCTAAGCTAGGTTAGCATGTACCCAGAGCTATCTTTGTACTGGACGTACAGAGATGAAATTGATATCAATCTCCTCTGGGTAAGACAGCAAATAAGTGTGTTTCCCAAAATGTCGGCGTGTTCCCAAAATGTAAGGTCAATTGATTCCAGTATGTTTTTGTGCCATTTTAAGCATATTTTGATGATTATCGAGATAATATCGTGAATCGCAATTATTTTGGCCAGGATAATCGTGACATTCAATTTTGGCATCGTCCCATGCCCCTGCGCCTTTTATTTTAATAGCCAACTATCAGTGTGAATCCAGTTTACCATGCTCTGTTCCTCAGCTGCGGAGTGCAGAAGATGCCAGCCAGAAGAAAACATGGGGCAAGGCTACGGACCCTGTGACCAAGGAGAGACTCCAAGTCATTGAGAAAGAAATGCAGGAGCAGGAGACCCTCATCCAGGGTTACCATCAGGTCTGTTTCCCCATGTTGTGGTGTCTGTCGCTCTCTGGCTTTGTGTCTTTATGTGGCCTTGTGTCCTATCTGGCCTCCCTTGCTTTTTAAGTTGGAACATGCGTTTGGTAGGACTGACCCAAATTCTTCATTCGTTGGATTGGGTTTCGGATCCTAAATTCAGATTCAGATAGTTTCCCTGAAATGGTAAATAAATGGATGTTACTTTGTCAATATGTATTTTTCTATGCCGATTGAGCTTTGAATAGCCTGGCAGTTTATCCAATGTATAGCTTATAAAAAGGTAGTTCCCACAGGATTTAAAAAATATATAATTTTTATTTTTTATGATTTTGTTTTTTGCGATCAAAATTCCAGAAGTTACTTTTAATTTAATTTTTACTTTACTTTTACTATTTTTATATATATTCACAAACTTGAAACAGATCTACATGACAAACAAATATGCATAGAGTAATCTATACATTTTCTTGTGTCACTAAGCATTACAATACAATCTGACACATTCAAAACATTCAACTTCAATTGAAGAACTTGTTCTCTAACTATGTGTGTGTCTGCGTGTGTGTCTATGTCTCACAGGACATTGCAGAGTTTGAACAAATCTTAACTTTTAAACAAATCTGAGTGTGCATGAGTGTAAGTTTGTTTGCACTTGTTACAATTCTTTTACATCTCAACTTCAACAACCAATGGGTTCTCCATTTCCATGAGACCACAGTCCATGTTTTGCGTGTGTGTATCACTGGAATATGAGGTCATGTAATATGAGGATATTGCTTTGCTCGGTCTTTAACACTCATGAAAGACGGCAAATGCGATTTATTATCATTTTCGTGGTCGCCATCGACTACCATCAGCAGACATCACAAGCAAGTAACGTACACACAGATCACTAGCAGGCTGCTGCAGGCAAGATAATGGAAGAATTTGAATCATTTTGGCAATTTTAGGCAAGATTTATGCGGTAAAATGACAAATTATGCAGCATCGTGAAAAAATGCGGTATTTTGTTGATTTTTGCGTTGAATTCCGCGATTGCGGAATCGCAGAAGCTAGGGGAACCGAAAAGGAATGCGATGCCAGCACCATTCAGCGTTCCACATGACCTCACATTCACTACATTGTTGCCCAAAGCCTGAGTTGAAGTTATAGAAAGATGTTGTGTGGAAACATTTTAGTTACCTCTGATGATCCAAAAAAGGTCAAATGGCAAACATGGCAGCAGAAATTGGAATACTATGGTGATACTACCACATATCTTAACATTGTTTTGAAGGTCAAAATTATTTCTAAAGTATTATGAAAACGTGAAAGTTTCCAACGAAGCTTCGAAGTGTGAAAAAAAATTGGGTCGTTCCTAGCGTTTGGCAATATCTCCACACTCTTCTTCTGTGCTCTGGCTTCGTGTCAGTACTTGGTGCAGCAGTTAATTAATAATTTTGACTCCAGGCCAGGCGCTGTTAGTTTGGGGGTACGGGGGCTTTCAGGTCAGTGTTGATGGTAACAAAGTGAATCCCTTCTGTGAAACCATGGCAGTGTCACAACACTTAGCCTTTTGTTTCAGACCATCCTAGGCTATACTCACAGCTTTTAGTTAAACTCTACTAGCTAGTTGGACTCTGCTAGGCACAGCTCAACAGTAAAGCCCACCTGCTTAATTCTTGTAGCTCACTGCTCAAAGCCTGTCACCCATTCGGTTAATATTATGTATCGGTTTCACACACACTATCCTCTGATGTGCTTAGATGCGCTTTGCTCAACATTCTGTTTTTGTTTTGTTTGTTTTTTGGCTGTGTGTGCTGTTGCTGGCAGTATTTCACTGTGCATTATGCTAATGTGCTTGTGGCTGTGTCGTTGCGTATGTGTCGCTGTCTCTTGGGATGAGATGTTTTCATTGACACCTCAATGGTTTCTTCGCCTCACACGCGCAGTTTGTATTTCTTTTCTTCTCTCTTATTGTTGTTTACTAGCATTTGTGCCTGAACTAAAACCAAAGTTATGTTGTAGGAAAATGAGAAGCTTTACCTCCAGATGAAGGCTCAGCGGGCCCAGAGTAAAGCCAACGAGGAAGCAATGTTTACCGAAAACCAGAGGCTGCTAAATGAGCTGGCCTTAGCAAAGTGAGTTCAGTGAAAGTGCACACTCTGTTGCATTAGCAAATGCATCCGTAGATGTTAACATTTTGACATGATGATGTTCGTAAGATGATGACATCATGATGTTCATATAGAAAACTATACTGTTTGTATTTGAGTATAGGCCTACTCATCAAAGCATAATCGCGCAATACTCGTCTTTCTTTTTACTTTGCTGTTTTGTTGTATTCACGTCTTTCGCCTTCAGGATGATGTTTTCTCATCTTTCTTGACCTTCCTATCATCTTTCACCAGGGAGCAGTCGACCAAGAACCCAAAAACTTTGGGAAATATTTGCCCAACGGATCACACTCAGCGCATCGCAGAGTTGTTGACTCAAATGGACACGATGCAGGCGAGTAGCACGTCCTTTCCAGTCAGACGGACGCTCTTGCTTAAATCACCACGTCGATCTCGGTTGATGGTTTTTTTTTTTTTGTACGCAGAGGCGTGAGGCCAAGCTGTCGGAGGAGACTCGCAGGCTGAAGCAAGAGAAGCAGGCATTTGAGGTGGACCTCCGGCTGATGAAGAAAGAGAGAGACCTGGCTAAAGCCCAGGTTGTTTCTACCTCAGGTATGACCGGATGTAGAGACATGTTCATATAGCGGTGTGAATTCTACGTCGTAAGCGCTCCGCCCTCTAATGGGCTTCGCTGTTGATTTACCCTACGAGGTTTCCACCTCGGCGCCTCAGAAGATTTTTGCCACTGCAGTCTACTACTGTCGCAGTTATTGAGTACATCGTGTCGTCTAGCAAGCCTTGCACGTCCTGCAGCGCGTCTCTTGCAGCACGAGTCTGTTGTGCTGATTCGGGGAGGGGGGCGGTGCGACCCACACTGCCAAAGAAGCTTCCCACCAAACGCCACAGGACTACAAAGAAAAGAAAACCAATAAACCGCTTGCTATTCACAACAAAGGTCAATGCTCTCATTAGCTAAGATAATATAACGTCCAGCAGGGGTCGGAGTGAATCATCACACGCCATTAACTTAGAGAAGCAACGAGGTGAGCAATGAAAAACGGCACTATTATTTATTAAAATAAAACTTTATAGTTTTTTTGTGTGTTTTTTTTAGCATTGGTTCACACACATTGGGCAACATTTCACAGGGTAGGGGGATTTACTGCCAAAGTTTGCAGGGGTTACAAGGGAGTCTTAACCAAGAGGGTCTGAACAGAACTGTATGTATGAAATGTATTTATTATTAAGTACTAAATTCTAAACCACACCGTGCATAATGCGTTCAGCTGCACTGACTAGACATTTATTTTGAGCTATTTGCTTTCAAATGGCTTCACCAATACATTAAAAATGAGAAGGCTCATTAGTCATGTGTAGACAGTATTTGATTTGATTTGATTTGATACTTTGTCAGTCTTCACTTTAGGTCCTAAAGGACACACTGAGATACGAGATGTAAACACACAAAAGCGAAACCTTAAAACGGCGCGAAAGATCTGTGCAGCGTTTTGACGGCGAGCGTTCCTGCCAGGTGACAAGAGCTTCGAGATGCGTGTCCAGGAGGACAGGCACAGGGAGGAGGTGGCCGCCCTGAGCAAGAAGCTCCAGTGGTACGCTGAGAACCAGGAGCTGCTGGACAGAGACGCCGCCAGGCTGAGGGCCGCCACGGCCGAGACGCACAGACTCAAAGAGCAGGTGACGTAGCTCTCGCTGACACGAAGTACGCTCAAAGAATTAACGAATAAATGTGGCCGATGTTAATTGAACAAGTTTGTTAGGCCTTTTGGCTTCATATATGCATTAACATATATTTCATGAGCTGATCACTACTGAAAGGATGGTGACAGGAAAGCATACGTATCTGCTGAATATATAGATAAATAACTAAATATTAAATTTCATAAGTATGCATAAATATTTAGACTTCTAGCAGAATGAAGCCTTTACATGACGATCTGATTGACGTGACACTGGAAGAAAATGACTACAAGAAAATAATATTTTACATATTATATATTTATATATATATATTTTACAGTAAAACAATATTTGGTTTAAAAGAAGACAGATTAAGTTTTGATTTAAGTCAAAGTGTTTGTTGTCATGTGCAACATTATAACACAGGGTCATTCTGAGCAGTGAAATCCTTGAGACATGGCAAGCATCAACTACATAGTAGGTATAGACAAAAATATAAAATGGATAAATAAGATAAAATAAGATAAATCTGTATACTAAGTGTCAGGAGAAGTCACAAATAAGGGCAAAAGAATAGAAGCTAAAGTGATTTAAATGAAAACCATATAGGAGAAATTAAATCCACTGTTGATTGATCACTGTTGATTGATTGTTGGTAGAAAGTGTCCATATTTGGTCACGGTTCCGTTAACTGGTTCGCTCCATCTCAGGTAGAGAGGCTAAAACTGGATGTGGGGAAAAGAGGCAGTCAGCCACAGAGCAAGACCAAGGAGAGAGCCGGAGACGCCAAGAGGATACAGGACTTGGAACGACAGGTAAAACTGTCACATGGAAGTCATCACCCGGGCAAGAGGGAAAACTGTGCCGGCTCATTTACACTTGAGAATCTTGACAAGAGTCTTGTTGTCTCTACCAGGTGAAAGAACTAGAAGACATTCTTAGACATAGACACCCCAACTCCCTACCTGCTCTCATGTACGCCGCGGCCTCTGCCTTCGGGACGGAGGATCACGACTCCGCAAAGACCTCCCCGCCCACCCGGGTCACCGCCCTATTGGAGCGCAGGATTCAGCGCCTGGAGGCGGAGCTGGAAAGCCGCGACGAAGAGGCCAAGCGCAGCCTGAGGGCCATGGAGCAGCAGTTCCAGAGGATCAAGGTGGGTGACTGTAGGCTGTCATCACAAAACCAAAATGTAACATTTTGATACAAATTCTAGCATAGTTCAATTATAAAAGTAGAAAGGCACTCCTGGGTCCAAAAAAGTGGTCGGCAATTCATCCGACTGAAAACAATAGAGCAACCAATTTGAACTTTGACCTCTGAAATTGGAAAAAGGGAACATTTTCAAATGTGTGTGTGTGTGTGTGTGTGTGTGTGTGTGTTGTAGCTGCGGTACGAGCAGCAGATCTCAGAGCTGGAGCAGCAGCTGGCCCAGAAGCAGCAGCTGGTGCCTGCCGGCTCTCCGTCTGAAGCGCAGGAGTCCCGTGTCCGCGCCCTAGAGGAGGAGCTGCAGCGTGTGAAGGATGCCCACCACAACAGAGAGACAGAACTCCAGCAACAGCTCCAGTCCCTCCAGCGGGAGCTCACCCACAAGGTTTGTACAGGTGCTTCAGAAAGTCCTTCAAGTGGCTTGGGCTGGAATTCGGTATTGTCGAGGTTAGCAAAGTACCTGATTAATTAATGAATTGAAAGTACTTTTCTTTAGCACTTTTATCCGTATTATAATCAGAGAGCCTAAGGACAGTTAAATTCCCCCTGTTGCAAGCAGATGACTTAAATCCTTTGCAGTATTGTGTACAACTTTGGTTCTCTGTGTGCTTACCCCCCAAAATAATAATAATAATATAGAACTTGAACTTGCATGTGCAACCCTGTGAACAACCCTCCCCCAGCAGACCCAGCCCACAGCGCCAGAGAGAGCCCAGCCCACAGCGCCAGAGAGAGCCCAGCCCACAGAGCCAGAGAGAGCCCAGCGTAGCCCCTCCCGGCACCAGCGCCAGGCCGAAGCAGCACTCGTAGACCGGCTCAACCGGGAGCTGGCGGCTAAGACCCGCGCCGTCCAGGAGCTGACCCGAACCGTGGAGAGACTGCAGAGAGAGAGGAGGAATATGTTGTCCGTCCCGAGCCCGCGACAAGAGGCCCGCTCCGGCGACGCCAAGCGGCAGGGGGCCCCGTCTAAGACGCCTTCCTCGGCCAGCCCAGGGGAGGGACGCGGAGGGGAAGAGGTGTTCCCGGTCGCGCAGTACGAGAAGACCTACCAGCCCACCGCCTTCACGGGGAGCCACATCACAGAGGTGCTGCAGGAAAACCAGGGACTGAGGGAGGGCCTGGAGCAGCTGGAGCTCCAGAGGGAGCAGGAGAGAGCAGCACTGCAGGCCGCTGTCGTCCAGGCCCAGGCTGAGCTATGCAGGTACACACTGTACCTGGAAGTACATGCCTGTAATGAGAATGACTCAAAAGGTTCTAACTCACCCCCACCCAACCTTCCCTCACCCACCAGCACCACCACCATACACACAAATATATACATATGGAAGGCCCATTTGATTGTAATACTATCTAATAAAGTCCCTTAGCTTTTTTGTATTCACTGATATACACTCACTGGGTTCTGAGACTTTATCTGCACAGAAATTAATATTGAGGTGTTCCTATGCAGGATGGATGGGTGCTGTACAGTTTGCTGATGCTTACATTTGCTAAACCCTTTAAAATAACTATTAACTTAAGAAATGTGATACTTATGCTAATTAAAATCTATGGTTTCTCTAGCAAGTTGTTTTAGAAGTGGGTTGGGGGAAAGTGTGTTAAAAGTCTAGTTCCAAACAGCATTACATTAACGTATGTTTACAGTTTTAAAACTCAGCATATTTGCTACATGTACAAAAGTCATAGAGTTTAACTGAATTTAACGATGCCAACTTAAATTCGGTTTGTTCAGTGTCATATCAAGAGTGCTAACTGAATGTTAGTAACCAAAGAATCTTATTATAATGCCAGGGTCTACACAAACTTTACCTACAGCATCATGGATACACGTTGATTTGATTGATTTATTTTAATGTGCAATGAAAAAAAAAACCCACAAGGTTGCACTGCTGCGTCACATTGCCCCTGGTACAATGAGCTATTTATTTGAATCATTTTTAAACAGATTGTACTCGTTTTTTACCTGTTGGAGACCAACCACGGCGCGAGCACCCGCACGGGCATCGTGCGGTCAGTGTAGCAGCTTCAGTTGATTATAATGGATCAAACGTGTCGCGCCCACGTCCGTGCCTGCTGCATTTTGGCCGCTAGTGTGATCGTCCCTTGCTCCGCAGGCTAAAGGAGCGCTCAGGAGAGCAGCTGACGTCTCTGAGGGCCGAACACCTCAAGGAGCTAAACCGCCTGCGTACCAGCCACACCCTGGAGCACTCCTCCAAGCTGGCCGAGCTCACCAATAAGGTCAACGCTCAGGAGGTACGGCCTTGCAAACCAACCACTCATGTTGATAGGTGCAATAGTTGATCCAAACCTGCTTCACGCATAATCAACATGTTTGTTTATTTATATATATATATATATATATAAAATTTACGATTTTATTTTTTACTAGATTATGGTGCAGCATTTACGAAACCAGGTGAAAGAGTTGCAAGGGGCCAAAGATGCACTAGCGGTATCCAAGATTCGAGAGGATACTCTCCAAAATCAGGTAAGTTCTTATCTGTACACCTTGTATACATACTCTAATTTAGAGTTTTATTATAAGAATTATATTCTCTAGAGACAGATTTATATCCTCATCCCAAACATTGTTACATGATTGTGTCGTTCTTTACCCGTTTTGTTGGACCTCCTGTGTTTAGCTGACCAAGCTGCTGGAGGAGCTGAAGCAGGCTAAAGAGGCCCACAGCCCAGAGCTTAAACACCTCTGTAGCCTAGAGAGGAAGATCCACGACATGGAGCTCAGACACACACGGAGGGAAAAGGAGCTGCAGCAGGTATCGATAAACACACTCACGAAAAACACACCTCACACTCATCACACTCGCTAAACAGCAGGCACGCTAAGGGAAAAGGTCAAGGTGAAATAGACGGCAACAGCACCAAACGAAAAGGTCACTGACGGAATGCACTGTCTGGGTGACTGGAAAATACAGCTATTAAACATCAGCGTTTCCCAAACTCTACTTGGGCAGCCCGCCCAGGTAGATTAAGATTAGATAAAATCCGAATTCTATTCCTCATTAAGCCTGCACCTCGTCTCCTCCCAGGTGATCGGGCAGACGCGACAGGTAGTGGAGGCCGAGCAGCAGTCAGAGGTGGAGCGCTGGAGGAGCCTGGCCCAGGGGAAGAGCAGAGAGCTGGAGGCCTTCCGTCAGGAACTGGACTCCATTCTGGATGTCCTGCGAGAGTTTCACAAACAAGGGGTGGTCATCCCCAACCTCTCCATTAACACGCCCTCCACCTGGAAGAGTTGATGTACACTGACGGACGCATGCACACACACCAATAAACACAATATAGCGTGAGCTGTTGCTCAGGATTCCATCCAAAAGGTCATTTCACCCCCTAGATGACAACTATGAAACGGATTTGATCGCAAACTGCGTGTTTGTCATTTTCTTTATACATAGAGCTATATATTATTTTTTTAATGCCTCCTTTATTGTATAACTCAAATTCGTAATTGAGATTATTGTATTTAATTTATTAAGTTAAGTGAAATGATGAAAAAATAAATCTCTTTTCCAAGTGTTTTTACTGTGATTAATTGCGTTCATACCAGTGTTTCCCTTCTATATATTCCACTGCGCCACAGTAAGAAAATGATCAGCCACAGCAATTATTTATGTTTTATTTTTATTATTATTTTATTTGCGGTTATTGGTTATGACTCTGGAAGGCTTCTCTGTGACTGAGGCGGGAGAAGAGAGCGAGCACATCACTCAGAGAGCGACAGCAGGTAGGAAGAGATTTACTCACATATCTGGGATTGGATATGGATCAAATCAATATTGATCATTCATTTGTCGGTGGAAATACAAAGAAAGTTGTAGCCAAATGGAAATTAGCCTTATATTAAATGTAAATGAGTCTTGGTCACATTTCCTCGGATATTTCTAACTTGATTGCGTTGGATTTTAATGTTATGTAATGTAAAATTTGAGTCAGAGAAATTGGGCATTTAACAGCTGTTTTTTTTTAAACCCCCCCTACATGAAATCAAAAATAAGCGGAATTATCCTTGAAGAAGCGAGACTATGAGACCTTGTATCCAGCAGTGGTCGAAAGTGCTGTTTTGATGAAAAAGGCCTCATGATGCTGAAATGAAGTGAGCAACAACCAGCCCAACAAACAAGGCCTAATAAAATATAAAGTATGCCTGTCTTATGAATTCAAAAGGCTCATTGATTGCTTTAATGGGCACACAGCTGGTATGTACAAAATGAAGCTTAGAGCCACAGTGTTGTAGGTGTTGTTGAAAATCACTACAAATTCACAAGCAAAATACCTTTGTATATTCACATTGACTATCAACATAAAAAAAATATAATATAATATAGATGAAAAGCTGTACTATCATACTGCCAGTGTGGGTCATTTAAAATCATTGTATCTGACAATGACTACAATTGCTACTTCAGTCCATTATCCACTGGGTTACATCGTCTTGTTAACATACAACCTACAACTACTATTAATTACAGCTGTTAAATCTGCTTAATATGTATGGAGAGTAAATCAGAAGGCTGCCTTGTGCATAGTACTCTTTGGACCGATACAATGTCAAAGGAACCAAGCAGGATTTAAAGTCTTCAAAGAGCAGTTACTTGTTATTTGAACCAGAGGATTTTATTCAACATGGGAGGTAACTTTACAATTATCTGTATTCCACTCAAAATACTTCCACTCAAAAATGTCTTAAACGGACATTTTCAGACTTGATCAGGAAGCCATTGTGCAACACCAGGATGCATGTGACAGCTCAAAAGTGTCAAAATCAAATCACGTGGGCCTTCAAAGCCCCATCAAAACCTGGGTTGTGCTGGTCTTTGTACTGCCGGGAACCAACATATACTGAACCGTCACACCGGGTTCTCTTCTGCTCGCCGTGCATAGGAAACAATGATTTCATCTTTTACATGCAGAGGTTTACAGGTTAAAGTTGATTCACCGTCTTTTTCAGACATAACTGAAGTGTGGCCAAACCTGGACAATTTCTACCAAAAAATCGACGATCAACACTGAATATAATTGATCCTATACCGTTTTCATTTTGTCTCTCAAACATAGTTTGTACTTAATTTCTTCCCATACAATATTGCCCCAAGGACACAAAAGTGCATGAACAAAGGCTGGGGACACGCTGATATTAGAAAGGGAAAGCAGTCCTCCCCAGGCACTACAATGTGGAACGGCGTTTAGACACTTAACAAAGCCCAGTCGCGGACGCCTTGGCAGTACTGAAGGTCGATGACCGCATCGTTTCCTTGCATCTCAAGAGGCTGATAACTATCCGGAAAATGTGAGATCACCAGAGATATTCGTGGATTCATTGTGGGCGCAAGAACAGTCTCAAAAGTATCCACACAAATAGAGGGCGATTCACAAATATATTTTGATCCAAAAAATACAGATTTGATGATTCACAAAAACGTGTAAGGACTGTGAATATGGAAATGGGCATTTTTTCAGATACAAACTTATTCAAGTTTGTATCTGGTTGTCTTTAGATGTCTATGTACAGTTATGAAATTTCATATTTAGCTTCCCAAATATGATCGCCCTGCACAAATTACACTAAAAGACCAGAAACTGTATCAGTGTGAGTGTCTAGATTTGGCCACACTTGCGCTTACATAGAAACAGTTGTGCACGCAGACACACACACACGCACGCGCACACACGCACACACACGCACGCACGCACACACACACACAGCTGGGGTTGAGTTGACAGGTGTTCATCATTGGTCATCCCTGGAAAATGTGGATCTCCTCTTCACTGAAGCCCTGTTGTCTCACCAACCTAGAGGAGGAAAAAAAAGCTAAGTTAACGTAGTAATTATTACTATTTATATACTTCTTCTCTTTGCCGTACCCTAAACTGGCTGCTGCGACAACCTAATTTCCCCCAATGTGATAAATAAATACAATCTCATCTTATCCCAGCGATGATTAAGGTAGTCAGTGCTACAAACAGAAACATGTGAAGAGAACACACACCTTTCCGTTAGTTCCGTGAAGGCAGCGGGGCCGCACACACACGCGTAGCATCTGGAACTCTCGGGCCTGTCGAGAAAATCCTCCAGCATGGACTGCTGCACCCGCCCCTTCCTGCCTGTCCACCTATCGCACGGCTCAGAAAGGACGTACTCCACCTGGAACCTGGAATCATCGGCCGACACAATACAGACGTGTGACATTTGGGAACAGCTGTATCTTTCTGCTTTTCATACGACTCTACCTCCTGTGTTAAATTCCATGAACGTGTGCAATACAAATGTATATACATACACGTAAATCTATATTTATTCATATTTATTCTAATTAGAGTGTACATATCTCATACCCAGTTCATAGCCTTAACCCTCCCATTGCCTCCAGCTCTTCATAGTCACATAATTTATAGTTATAGTTTTATAATAACTGTGTAAATATTTATTATTTCATAGCCCGTGTTAGCTCTTGTTAATACTTGTAAATACTTTGCTCATATTGTGTTGACTGATTATACCCTTATGCACCAACCTCACCAAGACACTTCCCTTGTATGTGCAAATATACTCGGCAATAAAAGGAATTCGGATTCATACAATCACAAGGACATAGAGTCACACCACCAGAGACACGCTTGAACAACCCTGGATAATGATGTATGAACTGAAGGTCTGAGGGTCAGTCAACCAGATGACGTCAAGCATGGTCCCAAAGGGGATACATGAGGCAGGAAACGGTACGCTGAACACACTAACGTGCACACAGGGCTACACACACTGACAGCACCTCTCAACTTTAGCAGCCAGTTCATCCAGTTCAGAGCGCCACAGGATGTCTTCCTCTTGTCGGTTAAAAAAAAGCAGCTTGGTTTTTCTGAGGACACATGAGAACAGACGTTGGATTATGAGAGAAAGCATTGGCATTGAAAAGCAATGACACAGGCAGCAGAATGTAACATATAAAGACTTGTTTTTGTCAACTTTTAGATTGAGTTTTGTGTTTTGATGAGGAAGAAAGACGAGGAACTCTCCATTTTCCCAATGAGATCAGATCTTAGTTGTGTATGGTGTGATGCTCATGCATACCAAGACAACCATGTTTGTCTTTCTGCCTTAAAGACACGATTCCCAATGAAATTCGCAGATTGGTAAAATAATTCTGATCCTGATGTCTTTTACAGTTCCTGTACTGCAGTTCAGTGACACTTCCCCCCAGAGTTAAATATTTGTACAAGAGAATGATTTTGTACACAAATTAGGGAGGTTCCCACCTTATTGTAACCAGCTCTTGTACGGCCAATCGAATGAGTCGAGCCATGGGCGTGAATCCTGTGCCAGCTGCTAATAGGTAGAGGTGTGTGACCTCACGGAGTGGGCGGAGACTGAAGGGACCTTCTGGACCACTGACAGACAGATGATCACCTAGGCAGCCACAAAAAGTGGGGAAAAAAAGATCTTATAAGTAAATTACGCACTAGTTATAATCAAGACATAGATTAAACAGCGGTTATGAGTAGCAGACAGAAAAGTCGGTTTTCTCTTGACCTCTAAAACAGGTCCACCAGCAGTTCATGACAGAGTGCATAAGAAGGTAGAACGAATAGGAGAATAACATGGGGATCATCTCCCAGAGAATCAGGTAGTTTGTGGACTACTAGAGATGTTAAAGGGCTCATTTCAGGTCTTTATGTTCATCCTGCGACTCCACTACAGTAAATGTTATTCAGCTGTCGTTTATAGTTGATTGCTCATTACTTGAAAACATTTCATTGTGAAGGCGTGCGCGCATCGTCTTTCCCTCGTTGTCTTTGACCGGGGAGCTTGTGTCACTGTGTGGAGCAGATGACCATATAAGGAAATCCGTCCCGAGTTGACGTCAGCTGGTGCAGAAAGTAGAAAAAAACGTTTGAAACCCAACGTTCAGAGCAGTCTGAAACCTGAGCTTTTTGCTCACTGGGATTACTTCGTCGTTCGTTTAGCTCATTATTTGACACTTTTTACACGTTTAATATGAACATCCGACATTGTAACATTATATACTGTATACGTCAGAAAATAAGGAAAAGCTTAATATGGCCCCTTTAAAAGTGCGCACATGAAGCTGGGTTGTGGCAAAAAGCTTGAAGGAAGCAGATGGAAGAGTCTGTTTAGGACTCTCTAAATAGAAATTAATTACACCATCAATCATCTTTAGAGGCTGAGCGATCTGCCCCTTGTAATTGATTTAACTGAGAGCAGCGTGTCAGCAGAGTAGCTGATGAACGAGGAGGAAGTGAACGAGGTGGAGAGAGAGACGTGGAGAGGAAAGGCTGAGGCAACCCCGAGCCGGTGAAGGGAAGGAGAAAGAGAGAAAGAGGAACAAACAAGACTAGGTCAAAGCCTAGTACACGGCTGGACCCGTGTACGCTCAATGTTAGCGGTGGGCGGATCATCGACACCACAGACGCTACGTCTCGCTTTGAAGATCGGTTCTAGCGTCAATAGGATCGATACCAAAAAACAAAATGGATCCGTCTCTCTCTCTTTCTCACAATTTTATTTCGTCAACGAGTTGAGAAACTGTCTCTGCGAACTCTGTTCCGGTGTCATCTCCACGACAACAGCGTAGATGATGTTCTGTGCACGTGAACGCGCTTCGTAGTATGTGCACTCTTTGCTTCTCTGCTGCCGCTGTGTGCGCTCGCTGTCAAACAACACACTCTGCAAGGCCACTCCTCTTTAGTATTACTTGGTATCGAGTCGAAACCAAAATGTGTGCTACAAACTACATTGTGATAAAAAGCATATACAATACAGTTAGACAACCTGAGCAGACACAATACAATAGCAGATAATACTGTCAACAATGTCAACGTTGATTCCGTCCCCATCCACCCCCAGCAGTCATGTTAAAGGTGGATAAAAACAGCATCAGCGCTGACACTGCTGGTTCTCAATAAGCCATTTTCTTAACATTAAACTTAAATGAATATTAGGATGGGGACTCTCTAATTGATTATGGTGCTGAATTCCGTTGATGTGATGCTCTGAAGGAAACGATGGCCTGGCTAAATACAGTTTTTCTGAGTGGGATTGAGCAGTTCCCCCTAGCTGTACCTAGGAGCTGGTAGATTTGGAGCTGATGAAGCCAGACAGGGGAGCTAAACCATGCATAATCTTATAAACTAGACAGACACTTTTGTATTCGATGAGGTTTTCCCAGCTAAGCAGGTTATACCTCTTTAGAAAAAGACAATGATGAAAACTGAATAGCGTCTTGTCTAACATATTAAGTGCTTGTTTGTATAATGATTCCAGTGGTTTTAAGGCTGTAGAGTGTATTAGACCAACTCATCAGACAGTAGGTGATGTGGGAGAGATCCATTGAGTGGAAGTATATCTTCGCTCTTAAATTCTCTTCAAGTACAAGTACTAGTAAGAATATTCCATTAGGCCCACAGTGAGCAAAGCAGATCTTTAGTGCTGCATAAATCTAAATAGACTGAGGTTATTTAGGTAATGGTTCAATTATGAGCATGTCTATATCCGTGTGACAACAACTTTTGCTCCGTTTCAGACGATGTTGTCTGTGATCTCGGAGCGTATGTGAGAGAATCGTACGCCACATAGGAGGCAAGTCGTTTCTCTGATTGATGTGTGCTGTGCATCTCAAACAAACGCCACGGAGACAATCTGGGTTCGATTACGTTTTCAAAGTACACTTAGCACGATGAAGATGAACGCTTTGAATGTAAGAAACAAGCGTCAACTGAAATATTCTTCTCACATGCTCAAAAGCCACAAAGCCACTTTTATTTTATGTTATATTCTTTCTCTAATTTCTTTTAACGTTTCTTTATTGTACAGCGCTTTGTAACTCTGTGTTTTGAAAGGCGCTTTATAAATAAAATGTACTTACTTACATACTAGTCACACTCATTTACATAACCATAGAGAAAGAGTGTTTCCCCTTGGGAATGATTATGTCCAAACAACGGAAATTCATAATTTACCCTTATTGCCCACCCAGACATCTACAACAATGAGGCAAAGACGGCTGATTGTGAGACAATGGAAGGCAATGGAACTGAGACACACAAAACAGGCACCAACAGACTAGTCCCAGAAATGAAATGAGCTCTTACCACTGCAAAGAAAAATCCTCTCTCTGTTGCTCTTTCTTTTTTTTTCTCTCTCTCTCTCTCTCTCACACACACACACACACACACACGCGCGCGCACAGCAGACTACGACGTACCGACGTGCAGGCTGTCGAGGTGCGGGGTGAAGACTCCGTCGGGGTACACTTTGATCATGAGGAAGAGGTCTGACCCTTGGCTGGAGTCATGGGAGGCCGGTACCAGAGTCTCCTCCACTGGAGTGTACGGCTTCACCACCTCGCTGTCTGGATACAGAACACAGTCCTTACCCTCCACACTCCGCTGTGTACTGGCACGTTGCTACGGGTTTGCGTACGGATATACAGTACACTGTGCATTTATCGTTCACTGTTTTTTGACACCATATAAGGGCCTGCCCGTTCAATCCTGTCTGAAGTCTTTTGTGTGTGTGGTGCGTGATGTTATTGTCAAGACCATGCTTAACAATTCCTTGTATAGTAAATACACTTGGTAAATAAACCTTAATGTCAGCTAGTCTACAGTAGTAGCAGGTAAAAATGCCCCCCCATCACTCATGGCTAACTCATAGTCCGTCCTACACTGACACGCTGGTGTTCGATTCCAAAGTTCCACCATTAGATGCCGTGCCTCTATACAGGTGACGCCAAATGATCGGCTCGGTCGATGTCCGCTTACCTTGAACGAGGGCTTTGAGGTAGACATGTTTCCCGACAGGCACGTGCATGATTGTCCCGCGTGGGAGATGGAGTCGAAACAGGTGGGTGTTATGGTTGACCTCCGTCTTAGACACCAACACGCAATCTCGATAGTAGAATGCTGCACAGGCGGAGAGGGAATTAATAATCTAAACGCCTTAAACAGGATTTAACATGTGTGTCACAAATATTCAAAGAACGGACTATAATCAAGATTTAAAAGAGTGATATAAAATCCCCCCCCCCCCAAAAAGGGAACAGTTGGTGACACCTCGAGTCTCACCTCGATCTTTTTTATGTAAAAGAGTATTGTGGAATTCAAGTGGTTGACCCAGACTCTGCCATTTCCCCTTGGCCTGCTTGCGTATGCTGACCTGGATCTTCCCCACGGCAAACGCTGTCTGGACTGTTCCGGAAACGGAGAGGAAAGACACAGATCGGCAAAGACTCTCTAGGATTTAATCGTGAGTTTTCATTAAATGTTGTCCTTACCAGCAATGCTTCCCTCTACTTCTGCAGCTAGACCTGCAAAAGAGAAATGGGAGATTTTGTATTTGAAAAATAACTCAACTCTTTATTCAGCTAAACACTGGCTGAGTAGCCTACTAACTATACTCAATGAAGCACCTTGCTTTATCGTCCAATCAGCTCATCAATATTTGGTGCCTGACCTACAGACACACTGACTGGCTGCTATCTCACCCCTGAGGTGTTTTGCCCTGAGGCCTGTCAATCCTCTCTGCTCAGCCGTTCATTCACAACCGCCTAGTCGGCTGAATGGTGAGAATGACAATGATCAGATGTTTGGAACTGCCCAATCGTAAAATAAACAAATGATCTATTATCCAAAAACAATGGCCTATGTCTGAAATAAAAACCAGACCCGTCGCTTGCTTGGTGGGGCGTTGGGGGATGTTAGTCCTTCGACCCATACTGCCTCTGTGGGGACGTCCTGCACACAAACTGGTTGTTGCACTAGTCTATTTATCGACTGTGCCAGACATATGAAATCACATGCATATTATATATTATATAACCTGTCTATTAAATCCAAATGATCTTAATGAAATAATCCAACACACCTACAAAAACATTTATACCCATGAATCCACAGAAGTAGAGACATTCCTAGTTACCTCTTGACAGCACATCCCAAAGACAATATATCTGGAGAAATGTAGAATAAAGACCTGAGTACACAGTCGCTCAACTTCCCAACTTGAGACAATGAATTTGGTCTCAAATAAACGGATGACATTGAAGGAGATGATGGAGTTTAAAGCTGCACTTGGAGAGATCCATTGATGAACTTTTCTTTTGCCGGACCCTGAGGGGTTAGCGACAGGGGGCATGCAGTAGGTGGCGGTATTAATCTTAGCTAGCGACACCAGTTATATTTGTTGGATAAGCTAAAGCAACGAAACACCACCCGCGTTCCCTTGCTAACTAACTAGTTTGCTTGCTAACTAACTAGTTTCTAGCTCAATTGTGCGCTCTGTCTGTTTCTGCTGTATCCAGGGTCCGGCTCAACTAGGCTTGCCGACATCAGTTAATGAAGCCAATTTTGTTTGGTGGACATAAATGAGTAAGATAACACATCAGAATGTCAGTACCAGCTGTGGCTTCCAACAGCCAATTCTGTGGCACACCCATCCGACCAATGAGACCAAGCTCTTGAGCAGAAGGTGTGGCTCCCGTTCTGTCAATCACTCCTGCGTTCTTCTTCCTCCAGCTTTCCCCCTCCCTCAACAACTGGCGTGAACGTGCCTTTGAGCAAAGCGCTTAACCCCCAGTGAAACCGCTCAGCGGTAAAAGTCTAAATAGAATTAAAATGTCTGACTGAAAGTTGGATTAATATCTCTTTATGCAAGAAAATGCCTGTAACACGTTTTAACTGGATTGGAAACAAGTGGAATTTTGTTGGCAGAATTGTTCACTTGTTTTAAGACAAGTAAGATTTTAAGACTGAAGCGAGACTAAATTACTAAAAAACAGTTAAAACTGTTTTTTTGCAGCGTACACAGCAGAAATAGGAAGCTCATATTCACATAATTACTGGCACTGCACATGCTCAAACATAATTCATCGCAGAGCTCCACCCATTGGTTATTCTGGCACTAAACCTGACACAGCACAGTAAGCTTCTCTCATCTGTTTCCCCAGGGAGCAGTAGAGTAACAAGTAGAAAACATTCCACTTACGTAAATGGAGCATGTAAGACATTTTCCCCAGAATGACTTCCAGGAGCAACACCCCCCCCTCCAGGTCAACAGTGGTACAGCCTGAGCTAGGGATCTGAGGGGGGAAGACAGGGGAGGTAATGAGGCCTACAGATCCTTTTCTATGGAATATCCAGCATGGGTACGGGCATGATGGCCAGTAAATGGATCCTAAAAAAAAGGGGCGTTTTCTTCTTAACCCCCTTCTATCTATTACATAGCAGTGATGAGTTTTTTGTGGTAGTTGAATAATTACCTTCCGTTTGGTGTAAATGACAAGATTAACAGTCAAATCGGTCTGGAACCAGTCGTACCTACGGCAACAGGAAACGGCAGACAAGAGAGAATGACGTCATTGATTTTGTACACCCCCCCCCCCCCCTC
>OMKK01032613.1:0-15693 GCA_900302305.1 Polymixia japonica | reverse complement strand
GTTCTTTTTCAGTCTATCTTTGAGACATTTATCATTATTGCCAGCTTATATGTATTTATTTGCTCACAGTAGTTTGTGTTTATTAGTTTGTAATACATTTTTGCCCCCGTTTATTGGGTTTGGTTAATGTTTATTACTTTGCCCTGAGTTTCAATATGTAGTAGATTGTGTTAATGCACGGTTAAAACATTTTTTGCATGCCTTTTTTTTATAGCCATGACAGCTTGATAACTTATCTGTTTAGAGGGTGTCTCTCTCTCTCTCTGTCTTTATCTGTTCTTTCTACACACCTCTCATTCTAAAATCTATAAAGTCTCCTGTTAATTTCTTGTGTGTACACTCTGCTCTCTCTTCTTTGTTGTCTGAAATGGCCTCCCCTCCAGTGCTAACTGTTTCCTGACTTTCTGCTCTCTCTCCACCTGCTCCCTCTCCTCCTGCCTGGCTGTGGCTCTTATGCAGGGGTATATGGGGACGTCCAGAGGGTGAAAATCCTTTACAATAAGAAGGACAGCGCATTGATTCAGATGTCAGATGGCAACCAGGCCCAGCTAGGTAAGCCAGCGCTGTAATAGCCTACCGATCAGACACATGATGGAAGTCTGTCTTGTTCAGTAACACAAATCGCTTGAATCTATACTCTATTGGTGGATTGGATTCTATATAAGTAGTAAACTTGTTGTATGCAGTGCAGCCCTTCCATTGACCTACAAAGATCTGGTATCTTTTATTCATGCCTGGCAACAGCAATGAGCCACTTAAATGGCCAGAAGATGTATGGGAAGATCATCCGTGTGACCCTGTCCAAGCACCAGACGGTGGCGCTGCCCCGCGACGGCCTGGACGATCAGGGCCTGACCAAGGATTTCACCAACTCCCCGCTTCATCGCTTCAAGAAGCCCGGTTCCAAGAACTTCCAGAACATCTTCCCTCCCTCTGCCACCCTCCACCTCTCCAACATACCGTGAGTACCAGTCAGAGTTCGTCATTTTTCGTTTGACACTAGTTACAGATGCAGACAACCTAAGCCGAGCTGGGTCCGCCTATAACTTCTTTGGGCGTCTCTCTAACAGACAAGATGTGACTGAAGATGACCTGCGGCTGCTGTTCTCCAATGCCGGTGGTACTGTGAAAGCCTTCAAATTCTTTCAGTAAGTGTCACATCCCCATTAAATCTTCAAAAAGTCTTATGTAAAAACTTTTGTATATATATATTTATGCATAGTCTCTCAGCAAAATTTCTTTTATAATCTGTGAAGGCATCTTAACTCCTCCTCTAACCCCCCATTTGCCAGGGATCACAAAATGGCTCTTCTCCAGATGTCGACAGTGGAAGAGGCCATCCAGGCCCTGATTGACCTCCACAACTACAACATGGGAGGCAACCAACACCTGAGGGTGTCTTTCTCCAAGTCCACCATTTAGAAATCTGACCTGCAAACTTGACAAATGACAATACCACGGTTTAACCTACTCCCAAGCTGCTGGTCAACAACTATTCGGACTGTTTCTGGACACTGGGGGACCACATTGATTGGTTGGTTAGAGTTTTTTTTTTTTGTGTGTATTTTTTGTTGTTGATCCTGTCATTCCGTGAGAGAGACTGAAACCTTTTGACTTGCAACCCAAGTGGTTTTTTCTTTTTTCTTTTTCTTTTTTTAATGGAGAAACCTTGTACTGATGTGCGTTTTAGATACTGGACCCTCATCATTTGCCCCTCTGTAACTGTACCTCCTTACTCCTTTTGTATCACAAGCAAGATGTTTTGTACCTATTAAGTGTCCCCCTATATAAGGGAGAGGTTAATGGTTATGGTTAATGGGCTTCATATTATTCTGTTTTAGTTGACAAGATACTTATGTGCCTTACTTGATAATATCAACTGTTTCTACAGCTAAACAAAATCAATTAAATACCCATACTATGCTTTTGAGGCACATTGGTATTCAGATAGTTTTGGAGGGTGAGAATTGCAAGCCAGTTGAGCTCATTTATCTAGACAACTGCAGTTTCTGAAGCTCTGCCATTGGCTAGGTGTAGCATTTTTTTGTTCCAGGGTTTGAGTATTTTTCAAAAGGTTTCATTTTATCTTAGTAATAGGAGCAGCACCTATTTCACGTCAGGTTTTCTTTAGCTATTTGTGACGCAACACCACTTAAAAGGATTTCTGCGAACAACCTTTGATAGGCGTAACTAACTGCATCCTTTTAAGAAGTAACTTCATAGAAAGCTTCTCCCCCAGTTTAAAATTTTCCCAGTTCATCCCTTGAGCTGGACTACGATGATGTGGCTTGTGGCTAAGTATTTCTTTATAGGTGTTTTTAAACCGTCTGCTTTTTCTATAGCTATTTGGTGTAAACGTTAAAGTGACAATGGTTTTCTACGCATGTCTAGTTCTTTTAGAATCTGGAATAAGGAAGTGTTGCATGCTTTGGAAGCAGATAGCAGAATTGAGTCCACTGTGATGTCATTGTTATGTGACAGTTTACTGAGGAGAAGGCTACTTGGTTGGACCAAAGTGTATGTGCCTTTAGTGTTCCTTTACTTTTATTTAATTTTAACAAAAACAGGAAAACATTTGGCAGAAAATCTGAAATGTTCAATTTCAGGTAAAAATGCTGAGAATTTAAATTCCAGTGATAAACTAGTCGATCCCCTTGATTGTTGTCTTTTGGAATGTGTAACAAAATATATCCTCCTCTTTAAAAACACCAACTTTAGAGTTCTCAACGGATGCATCAGCAGAAATGGTTTTTCTTAAGAAATGAAACGATGTATATTTTCTATATAGGTCTCACTTTTTACATCTCAAAATGTAAGAATTCAGTATAGTTTGGATGAGGCACAATTAAAAGATGATTTTTTTCTAACGAGGGGAGGTGCGACCTGATTTCCTGCTTTTTAATTTTCATCTCTCATGGTCTCTCTCGCTCTCCTGTGTGTATTCTGCATTACCTCTGTAGCATGCAAAATAAAACTCTTCTATAGCTCTGTGCTCACCTCCTCTGTCTCTCTCTTCAGTCTCCTCTCCCTTCTCTGTCTCCCCCAGCTCACTTCTGATACTGTTTTCAGTCCCAGGGTGGGAAAGAAGCCAAACCCATTTTGGACCCACTTAAGAAACGAGCTCTAATAGGCCAGATTGAGCCCCCTGATGGTACTAATTCACAGGACAAGAAGTACATTTTCTTGATGTGTTTCCCACCCTGCCAACTGACAGAATGTATTCTTATGTCTTTCTGCTCTTTTCTCTGATAGCTGCCCATTTTCTAAGCAGTCTCTGAGGGCGTCTTGCATTTCTGACAGGGTGTCTGATCTATCTGCTTGCTTTCTGTATCAGTTACAGAAATGGCATCAGTTGTCATTTTGTGTATTTCTTTGTTATTGTCCACTTTGGAAACTATTGGAGGGAAAAGCTGCTACAAGCAGCAATTCTGACATTAGACTGGGTCCTTCAATGTAAAGGTGCAGTTAAAGGGGTAGGTTTGGACCATTAAACCAGCTTTGTGATGACGCCAAAGCCTATAAACTTAGTGAAAATGTCTACCAAGATTCATAGTGATGGTAGATGCCTCCTTGAGTTATAGAGTTATAGACTACCATGTGATGGGCCACAAGCACCAGTCAAAACTAAACTATTATACTGACTTACTGCTCAGCCCTGAATAACATTTATTGTTCTCTATTAATTTTCAAATGCCTTTAAACATTGTGGCTTGATTTTCGTTGCTGAAAAAAATTTACTTTTGATTTTCTGCATTTTCTTTACTTTGAATTGGGTAAAACAATTTTGTGGATTGTAATTAATAGATTTGAAAACAATACAGCAAAACGTGGTGCTCATTTGTTAGATGTGCAATATAATCAAATATGTAATGTTGGGGAGCTGAGTGTGACCCGACTTTGTTTTTTTTAACAATATCACTCAGGATATAACCCTAGAACAACATCCAGGAGTCTCTCTGCTGTGGTCGGTGTTCGAGGCTGCACCAGGAGAAAGATGCTCAGGAAAAATGGGAATAATGGCAAAGCAACTCGGCAGAAACCAGTCTTGAGACGAGTCAAAACCAGTTGTCTTGGCCAGCATGGTGTGTGACCAAACCCTCCATTTCACTATGAAACCTAAAGACAACAAACATGGCCTGGTAGCACCATGGTTTGAGGATGGTTTGGTCCACCAATCAAAGGATCCATAAGTTTTTGCTCCGTATTGGCAAATTAGAACAAAGTGAGCTTAATATTTCTACAAAATTTCATGACAAGAAAATATTTTAGTTCAAGTATTTTAAATGTTTGAGAAGATATATACACTATATAATATAACCTATAATTATGGCAACCCCATCCACCCAGTTGTAAAACTGATGCTTACAATAATATGTCTATTGTATGGTAACTATGGTAACATAGTTCTAAGCATGTAACATCTGAAGGCATTGAGCGACATAAGAACAATAAGGAAAACCTATATGAAAACAATAGTTTGGTCCTGTGGGTTTGTACCCCTGACAATTTGGTCAACTATTCAGGTTCAATTTGTGTCCAGCTTTAAATGACTTTGAATGATAAAGTTACCAGCCTATGCGTTTGGGACCTAGCCCATCGGCATGACTGCGTGATGATGGACGCCCTGTCAGTCTGTGTCTGATGAAGATGACGTTCCCGCAATGACTTCAGAGTCAGGCCCTGGGACCAAGCAGATGACCTGATCCATCACGGCGCACGGCAGTGGTTACTCCCGACGCAAGCGGCTTTTATTTTGCAAGCCTTAAATGGAAGCGCTTGTGTCCTGGATCTAGCTTTCTAAACGAAGATGACATGATGTATCAGGGCAGAGCAAATCAATACCTGGGTCTGGCCCATGCATCAATGGTGCAGGACATTGGGATCCCACTCTCAATCACCCTGCTTATAGAAGATGGGAGGAGAGCTTTTGTTTTGTCCTTTAATTCCCTTTGGATTTTGGCTTCTTCGCCATGTAAACGTGTGGCTACAGTGGCTTTCAAAAAGAGTAATTGCTTGTGATTGCATCTGGAACTAAATGTTGCATTAAGAAATATTGTATATAGGTACTTTGTTGATTATCTCACTTGACAATGCAAAGTCAGTTCCCCCCTATACCTCTCTGTGTGGTGTCCCTGAGAGTGTCCTACCACTGATGCATACTCTGTATACTCACTGCAGTCTCTGCACCGTACCCAGTCACCTGCTCTGTACTGCTGCCAAGCTGTTTGTCCATTCTCTTTTAGAGACAGTCACAGTCCCTTTCCAGGCTGCTGGGTGATATCTTATCGCGAACCAGGATCAAGAATGATATCAGAATGAACACATTCGTTTCCCCACCACGGGTACACAGTGGGTACATTTACATGCACACTTTTAACCAGATTTTAAACCCAATTAAGACAATTCATGTCATGAAAACACCTTAGTTTGTCTTAATCTTAATCAGAGTAAGGTCAAAATCTGTGTGTGTGCCCCACCCTAGGTACAGCCAAACTCAAACTCAGACACACAACACATGGATCACCAAACCACAGCCATCTCCACCTAAATATCACATTGCCAATTTCTATTCTGTTTGCAATGCATAAAACCACCACAGCTAATATCGGCCTGCCGCCAAATGTAATTGGTGTGTCCATTATCAAGCAAGCACATAGTCATCGTCACAACATAAGCCTGCAGGTGTGAAATTGTAAGATTGCATACCTACAAATAAATCTGTATTCCACTTTCAGAGGCTCTCCCACAAATAAAACATAAAAGGCAAACACAATTAGAAAGACAACAAGAGAAATGCTGGGTCCAAAAAGGTGGTCAGTGATACATCTGATTGAAAACGATGAAACGTCACAAACATTTCATTTGCACTGTCAACCTGTGACTGGTTTGAATATTCAGTAGTGTAGGTCCCGGGCTGACTGTCAACCTATCCACCAAGTTTGAGCCAGATAGGATAAGAAATGGGTGAGTTATTGCGGTTACAGACGGATACACAGACCAAAGCGAGAACAATACCCCCGTCTACATGCTTGATAGTCTTACCCATCATTAGAATAACTGAAGGTGATGAGTGTAGGTACTGAGCCTCATCATGGAAATTTCCGTTCACGCATTTTCGCACACTGGGGCAAGTTCACTCATTCGAAAGCTGAATTTTACGTTCATGAAGCGTTATATGTCTGTTCCATAAGGACATTTCTAAGAGTTGAAAAGGAACTGTCACACATTGCACCAAATGTTAACACGTTTGAATGCGTTCAGTACACTTGGCTTCAAGGGTCTTGTGTTGTCCTGAGGGGATGTTTAATACAGTTCAGTTTCTTTCTATCTTTATCTTTTTCCTTCTAGTAATCTCTGTAGTAATGACAGTTACAAAACGCTCCAAAAATCGATCCCAAAATCACCCAAATCATGTCCTTTCATGTATCATTACAGGATTCCACGCTTTGGGTGATTTTGGGATCGATTTTTGGATTTAATTGTCCAGCAGGATTGTGTTGGAGACAAGCGATCTCAGCCAACTGAGATCGTAAGTACGACTATAATGAAGCAATTGATGAAATTTTGGTCAGAGCTGATCGGTATGATAGGAAAAGATAGGAAAATGAAGCCCAGGTTGAAAATGCACGGAATTATCCTTTACGAGTCGGCATATACTTTTTTTCTTCTTCTGTTGTTTGGGTAGTGGTGTAGCTTTGCAGTCAGTTTAGTGCTTGCAGCTGTGGTTCTGGGGCTGAGTGCCAGCTACTCTGCGACCAGAGTTGGCTACATTTGTGGCAACAGGGTGGCCTAGGGGTTAGTGAGGTCCCCAACAACCAGAAGGTCCACGATTCTGTGTGGTCATACCCGTACGCAGCACTTAACCCCTACCTGCTCCAGGGATGCCACACAAGCAGCTGACCCTGTGCCCCAACAAGATGGCAAAACGAGAGTTTCTCCAAGGGGATTAATAAAGTTCAATTGGTTTTTTTTTCAAATTTCATTACAGCAATAGGCATTGCCCCACTGCTAATCTTAAACTCCCCCACATCGCCCTCCTTAGCAGGTGCACTCCTTGCAGGTTAAACAGGCTGAACAGGAACTTGCCGAAAATGTCAGTATTTTTTAAACCTCTTGTTTTGGTCCCGGTTTGTCAAAGTATAGTTCTTACATATATAATCTATGAACTGAATCACAGTTTTACCTCATTGTGCAACGGAATCTTTAGTTTACCACCACAACATTGAGCCAGAGCCATTGGATCGTGTGTCCGTAACTTGATTGACAGTCTTCACCTGAATGTGCACTGGTGCATCGGGGTTCCAGGTCAGTCCGTTGGCTCCACACACTGACTACAACAAGCAAGAGATGAGGACCCATCACTGCTGAATAGCGCTATTTTAACAACTATAGGCTGAAATTACACAAAAAAGTGCGTAGGGGATCTTTAAAGGCCAGGGACAGCAAACCACTGTATCATTTATTAACATATCAATTTTCTGTGTTCCTTGCTAACAAGCAAGGTAGGCTAAATCAAATTTAAGCAATCCATGAGTCATCACCTCTCCATATGCCCACAAACTGGTTTGCTACAGGGTCAGACGCCCACCCAAACTTTAAAATAAACAACAGAGGATGAATGAGTAATAATAAAAGTACTGCTTTTGAAATATGAATATGAAATATAGAAGTATCTGTTATATTAGTTATTATATTAATTTTCAAATTGAAAAATAGGCAATTTAGATTAGATTAGATTTAACTTTATTGTCATTGCACAGGGTACAAGTACTGAAACAACAAAATGCAGTTTAGCAAAGTGCAAAAAGTAATCAAGTGCAAATAGGATAAATAGATAACAGATAAATAGATATGTGCAGTATGAACAGTATTAACAGTATGAACAGTATTAACAGTATTAACAGTATAAACAGTATGAACAGTATTAACAGTATAAACAGTATGAACAGTATTAACAGTATAAACAGTATGAACAGTATTAACAGTATAAACAGTGGATATGGATATGCAAGATATATACAGTATATATATATATATATATAGTATATACAATTTGTTACAACAAAAACAAATCTATAATTTGTGGGCATGTTGGTTTGTGGAGGGCAATGTAAGCAAGTCCACCACTGCCTCATTACATTTGGTGACCGTAGTCACCACTGCTACTCCCTACAATAACGTTTGTGGTTAATTATAATCAGATTATATGGTTAACTATAATCAGATTATGCAAATATAACTACATCTAATCCATATGTCTGACTGCTGCACACAAGCAAATAATGAGCAAGCTTAAAATTGGTTGGGGTGTGAAGATGATCCTACATACACACACACACACACACGCGCACGCGCGCGTGCACACACACAGACATACACTAAACCTTACTGCCCACACTCAACACACTAGCACGCACAGCCTTATCCATCACACAGCCTTCTTAATGTTCAGATATGTCAAACCCCCTCTTTAACCCCGAGGCCCTGTGACATCTAATTCAGCCCTACACTGGGCCCATAATGACAGTATTGATCTGGCTTTTGTTCTTTTCTCTTTCTCTTGCTGTCTCTCTGTCTTTGAGAAGAGACAGCACTGTGTCTTTTTAATGACGGCTCGCTTTCACGTCAGGATCTCTACTTTCTTTCAAAAATCGCCCTCCCCGCCTCCTCCCCCCTTGGACCAGTTCCACCAGAACAAGTGTGCTGTGGACTTACATGGAACGCAGGGAGGTGACTTGAGACTTGACGCGTGGGGGGTGTAGATGCACAGTAGCTGGATGGGTTGCACGGCTTTGTCGCACTTGCAATTGAAAATACAACTACGATTTGTTATGTTGATGTTTATGTACTGTACTATTTTGTGAAAGATTGCAAAAAGACCTGCTGGAAATTCCAAAACAGGCTGTTCTGTGTTCTAATGGTTGAAAATGTGTTTCTCTTCAGAATGACTATTCATTTTTTATGTTATACATACATATGCCTCTATAGAAACCAGTGCCTTCAATAATCTTGGTTTAAATGACCGACGTTCTGCAGGATAACTTTGTATCATTTCAGCAGAATAAGCAAAACGTAATTTACGTAAAGGGATAAATACAGTAATCCAATAATCTAAAATAAATCTAATCTTATCTACTAAAATGAAATATAATTTGCTGTCATAATTCTGTCATGATTGTCTGTTTCTTTTTGCGTGATATCGAGAAACCCTATCAAATGTCAGCTTTGTCTCAACTTGGTCCCAATTAGAGGCCGTTTCATTAAGTAAGATCAGGCTAACCGCACTCAACACAAAGTACTTGAGCACAATTTAATGCTGATTGCTGTCTTTTATGATCACATCGATCTACATTATTAAATCAACAGAATAAGACGTCCACTAGATATAACATCCCTTGACTTCCATTTTTACAAGCTACATTACTAATAGGATTTGTCACAGATGGGACAACTTAATGGTCTTTCTTTCCTTATTCTGGCACCATTAAGCTGCCATGTGATGGTTTTTGTGCAAGACACCCCACCTTCTGAGGTAAAAATTTTATTACATGGTAATTTAAGACATGGTTCGTTCATCTCAAGTGTCGCCGCTGGACATACAAATCAAAGAGGCCCACTGATATTTTCATTCCTCATCTTCCAAAGCCCACACATTATCCTTTTTTTATAATCTGTATTTTATTTTGCATTTTTTCGCCCCCGAGGTGAGAGAAGAAATCCGGCACTGGCCATGAAAAACCACAGCCGCCTGGTTTTATGTGTCTTGGTTCAGTGAGGACCCGCGAGATTCATCACTCCTTTACGTCATTGTGCTTTTTATGACTTACATTGATCATCAAGGTGTACAACCATTATCACACGAGGTACATTATGAAGTCAGGACATTTTTACTTCCCCCAGCACTACAGGACATAGATAGCAACTCATCTGACTCTCATTTCCATCTCCGTTCAGCGGCTCCGCATTAAAGCCTCGGAGGACGACGGACAACAGTCAGGAGTCACGTGGAGACCAAAAACTGCACTCCTGTTTCAGTGAGTAGCAAATCTTTCTCTTTTTCTCTGTCAATGGTACCTCTATCCAGCCCTCATCCCCCGCTATTCCTTCATACACTTCCCCCCCATTGTGTGTGTGTGTGTGTGTGTGTGTGTGTGTGAGCAAGGGAGAGTAAGGGAGAGCGAGTGGAAGAGAGAGTGAGACTGCCAGGCTCCACTTGGAGGGGGTTGCCGGGCAGCGGAGAGAGGGGTCACCGTGGTAATGGGAAGCTTTGAGAGAGACTGACAGGGGTGTGCATGTGTAAATAATCTATTAATTAAAGCCGAGGCAGCAGAATGAATAAGAAACCTTTTCTCCCGGTGATATCTCCATCCTTCCCTCCCCTCCTCCTCATCCACGCTCACACACTCCATGAAGACTGAAAAACGCAGGGAGACATTTATTGAGAGATTAAAGGCAAATCTCCCAGATTGCCGTATAAAAACGGTAATGTACAATATTAAACTGACTTTTATCTATATGCAAATGACTTACCCTCCCACAATCTATTTGAATAATTTATGTGAAGGTTTTTGGGAAAGCGAGGTGGGTGTCTATTCCCGGCCTCTAAAATAACCCAGTTAGGATATAAGGGAAACTATTAACTTCCTCCTCGTTTTACTTTATCTCCCATTTCATTTTTTCTTCTTCTGAAAGTTTATTTCTTTCAATTACAACAATGGCTTTTCCCTTAGGTTGCGGAGCTATAGGGGAGCTAACAGTCGCAGGTTATTGCACGGCTATGTGAATATTTGTTCGCCCCTGGGCGTTTTTGCCCCCACCCCCGCCGCCCGATGTCAATTGTTGTCACTATCAGGGGCAACCTCGTTCCTGCAGGCTCCCTCTCAACCTGTCACACACGGGGACATCAGGCTGACATAGGTAATTTCACCCACCCCCCTCCCCCATCGGACTCGGTTGTTGTCATTCCTAGCCTCTTACCAGATATGACCGACATCTGTTTCTGTACCTCTGGCGTCAGTGTGCTCACACCTGATCGGAACGAGCACATATCCCCTCAGAGGAGCTCACACCTGGTCACGTTGGGTTCATTAGCGGCAACGATCAGTCAGTGTCGGTGACAGGATGGCCTTATGGCTTTTGAGCTCGGGTTTCATCCCTGTGTAGCCATATAAAGTATCCTTGAGCAAGATACCGAACCCCTACCTGCTCCAGAGGGGGCCAAGTAGCTGGGTGGACCAGCACCGCAACCAAAGGGGAGGCGTGAAACAGTCCCATGTTACAGGACAGAACCACAAAGGAGTATCATTGGCTCCTACCATATACTGCACTGTGATTGGTTGTTTTAGGGGAGGCGTCACAGGGGGGCAGCTTAGTTAAATAGCTTAGCTTAGTTTATTTTAGCCCTCTGTATTCTCCTTTATTCCCTCTGAGTGCACGTATAAACTTCATTTTATGTGGAATTCAAAAACCCAATTGGTTTTGTGGCTCACAAATTAGGCGGCACTGATTGGGTCACGCAGCATATTGCAGGGGCGCATGTTCAACTGCTCAAATGCTGCTGGACCGTGTTGCCGTGCACCTTATATGATAAAAAAAATCACCTCTGAAGGTTAATAAACAACTTTTTAGGTTACGGTTATCCAAAATGTGACGAGACGACCAGACAAACCAATGAAAACGCGCATCAAGCACACAACACTCTGTGTGATATAAGGCGACATAAGGCGCCGCTCGGCCAATCAGCATGCAGCGAGCACGGCCAATAGAATTGCTCGGAGGTTCTTGTGTATGCCCAGGTTACGGACATGTTTTATATCTCCCAGAGGGAGAAAAGATAATTTCCTCCTTGGGGATTAATAAAGTATATCAAATCAAAAGAAACAAATCAGCGTGCTCTGTCCTGTTGTGGTGCAGAGAGACAGATATGATCACAGCCTTGGTCCTCCATGGACAATCTGGGTCTGAAGAAGCCCACACACAAACCCTGTGAAGAGGAGAGAGGTCATCAGCAGCAGGCGTACGGAGCTGGTGAGCCAGGGCTCAAGACTGTGGACGGAAGTGCAGGCAAATCTGAATGTTTGGCTACACCGTGAACTGGTGCCCTCTTAAAGGTGATGCAGAGTGGTGTCCACAAGAATCAGACTCCTTTACAATAAGCTATAGCTAATTAAACTGTGAACAGTGACCCAGCACAGTGTTCTGTGGGAAAGTAGGACGTATGTGTAGTCATGAGACTCCTTTTCCTGTGCAGTGTGTGTTGTATGCCGTTTATATTTTTCCTTTCTGCTGACCCCAAGGACCCGATCTCAAGGAGACAAAAGACAAAAGGTCAAAAACACTTTGACAGAGTAGATGCTAGAGAATAGATTTTCCTCTGTCTGTCTGTCAGAACAACCCCCCCGCCCTCCTTCATGCTATTCTAGTTGTACCATTAAAAACAAAACAAATAAAAGAAATCTTCTTCTCATTTAAGTCATCAAGCAGCATGGAGATGCTGCATGCAGTTAATTTCATTGCACTCTGTGAATCTCATGAACATGAAGCTGATGTTTCAATTCAAATTATAGCCCAGAGACTCACTGTGATCATGAGTGAGTCATACTCACTATAATGAGGCACCAGCAGACTCTTAGAGGTTAGCAGAGGTGCCATCTCGACGCCAGTGGCTAATTGACGATTATGTACAGTACACGGTCTGAGCAAAGCCATTCATTTTAATGGGGTGATTATTGGCAGGAAAGACATGTGGCCAATGGCCCCTACGGTGGCCTCCGAGGGACATTCTGACACCAGGGGGGGAATGACATCAGTGAGCGAGGTGAGGTCACCATGGTGATCTAATCTCCTGGCAGGAATTATCAGGGGAACAAAAACAAGTTTAATTTCCTGTGTGTTAGAGCCCTAGACATGTACCTTGCCAGAGAAAGGTGGTACCTAACAAAAAATACGAACTAAAAAAACGGCGACGCAGACAGACATTGCTGATATTATCACATTTTAATATTCTTCTCTATCTAGCAGTACCACTCTTCTAATTGGATCCACAGCAGCAGCGTTCAGGATACCTGGTGGTGTTATCTGTCAACTATGTGTCTGCAGGGCTGATTGAGGCGGCACAACAACAAGACGTACTCGGGATAATGCTTTTCTCTTCCAGTTAAACAAATGGCACAGACAGAAATGCTTGAAAAGGATTCAAAAAGAATCCTTCGAGCACTTATTTGTTTTAACCACTCCGACTTCACATTTACACTATGTACACGCTTGAGGTTATGCATTTTCCAGTTTAATCTCATGCCTTTTACTCCAGAGAACATGGGACAAACAAAGACGCGCTTTCAAACCACTTATAGGGACAACAAAAAGCAGCATTGAAAACACAACACAACAAACTAAGGGAAACGTCAAAAGACAATAAATTAAAAACATGAAGTTGTGCCAGTTCTTCCCTCAGTAAATGTGCATCTCTTGCTAGCTTAGAGTAAAAAAGTAAGGCACAGGTCAGCGCTGCGGTACCAGGTGTTGACAGGGTTACTTCACACATCTTCAAGTCTCCGAGCTGCTAACACTCTCCGCCACATACGAAAGGTCTGCTATTCCTGCGTTTGCATGGCGATGCCTTAACAAGTTCTGCTAGGCAACAGAATCCAAAAACAAAATGTTGGCCTAATTGGCACTGTTTAATAAGTTTATTTCAGGCACATGCTCGGGTGCCTTTGGTCTAGCTGGGAGGGGTCTTGTATTCTCGCAGGGCTTTTGTGAGAAATTAAATGAGGAATGCATTGTGCTAATGAAGCTGCAAGGGGAATATTAGAAAAAGAGGGAAAGTTTGTAGTTTTAAAGGTTGCTTAGCATAGTGTGACTTGATTTTCGTTTTCCCGTTGCCCAGGAAATATTCTCTAAATCCGTAAGTAGAGTCAACAAATTTTGTTCTTTAATGAATATGGTATTATGTTCTCTAATGAACACTGTAGACTCGTTTATTGCAATACCGTGTAAGCAAAGGAGGTAGGGGATGAAGTTTGGACACTCACAGACCTAGGAATCAACACAGTATGGACACAGAAAGGATTTTATTTAGCATTTTTATTCTTTATTCAGACAGTGGGAATGAGTCAGAACAGAAGAGAGAGAGAGAGAGAGAGAGAGAGAGAGAGAGAGCTCTAGGGGAATTGAACCCTCGGCCAGCGGGGGCACACTTGTGGTTCCACTCGAGTATTTCTGGGCACATATCGGCACACTTCTAAGTACTATGCTAAGCTCTCGCCCATTGCGGATATTGCACTCTAAAATTGAGTTGATGTCAAATTTCTTATTCATTTGTAAAGTCACAAGTAGAGATGATGTATGAGGTGTAACATAATTTCTGTTTACTGCAAATCATATTGTCTCATCTCTCTTAAAATATCCTCCATAAAGAAAATCAATGGAAAAACAATTACCATGCCAACCTTTAAACCCATTGATTTGACCTCAGCAGCTGTTGACACATACTTCATAACAGCCGGGTGATGTTCATGGCTACGTCAGTGACAGGAATGGATGTTAAGGCTGTCATAACGAGAGAGAGACAGAGGGAGGGAGAGCGAGAGAAACGGAGAGGAGAGAATAAGATAGAAATGGAAGGAAGTAGGAAGATCTGTCATGTTGATTTTGGAACTGGTTTTAAAAAGTTGAACACAGAAATGTTGTCAGTCCTTTGAAGAAAACAGAGCGGGTTGAAACTGAGTAAATCTAACTCACAAGTCAGAAAACTAACTATTAAGAAACAACACAACATCAAAATTTGCAGCTTAAGGTCCAATTTTATGCTTAAAATAAGCTAGGTAACATTGTTACAAGTTTGTGGGGAATACAATCTAACACCTGAACAATAAATGGATCTTAAAGCATTTTTGGTATCAGCCTAGAGCCAATCCTACAGTGACAGTATTTCATGATAAATCACAGCTGTCATGGATTATTCACGTAGGATCTGGTATTAATACATTCAACAAAACTAGTGGCCTTAAGACAATTTCTCTGGTACCACAAAGTTTGATTGTTTTTTTGTTTTTTCATACATGAAGTAGGGCTGAACAATATGGACAAAATATCATGTTGTGATTATTTTAACAGATATTGTGATTGTGATATAACTTGCAATATGATTATTATGGTCTAGAATCGACATTTCCTTTCATGTATCTTAAAACTCTTTCAGTAGTATATCGTGGGAATATATTTACCAGCTATGTAAATGTAACACTGTGGGATTACACCGTCTCCTATTGGATTTCCCAGAGATGACCAATCTCCTTATATTATATGAACATAGTATGTCTGAAGGTGAGTGAAGCACGTCTATCAGACTCTTCTGAGTCTCATTTTCTCTCATTTATTATTGTGTATTTTAAAAATAATTTAAGTAAAGCCCATATTGCAGTCTTTGCAATATGGATATTGCTTTCTTTCATATTGTGATATCAATATGAAATGTATGTATTGTTCAGCCCTAGTATGAAGTGTACAAGAATGAGAGCTGAATGTTAAACCCAGTTGAGGTGCTGCTTGAATCTTTCTTTGGAAAAGGGATTCTTTCAGCAGTTATGAAAGAAGTATACAAATAAGGATTTTACTTAAGTGGAATATATACATGTATATATATATATATATATATATATATATATATATATATATATATATATATATATC
>OMKK01032612.1:0-11686 GCA_900302305.1 Polymixia japonica | reverse complement strand
CTTTGTGTTCCTTTACTACATTCCGTTTTGTGTTTTCTGTCTGCAGCTTCGATACCAGAAATGTTTGGACGCGCGTCCCCCGAGCCTAGGTTCCTGCCTGCCCACCCCCCCCGCCGACTCCGTGGCGCGCCGCGTCAAGAAAGGGGTCCAGAGTCTGCTGGGCAGCTTCAAGAGCTACAGGTCAGGATCTCAGTCCCCCTGAAGAGGAGAGGTTGTTATTCACACCCCCCACCGCGCCAACTCCATCAACAACAACAACCCATGCCGCTCCCAAGTCTCTCCATCTCTCTGCACCCTGCCGTTCACATGTTTCGCCTTGCGACCTTTCAGCTGTCCTCCGACTCGTCTAGTCACTAGTCTAGTACACGGAGTTGTTTCTTGGGGGGGAAAAAAGGTGTGATTGCAAAGATGTTTTTAGTTTCTTTTATCATTTGCTTTTTATATCTGTAATTATCTTTGGCCCTCCACTCCAACTGAATGAGCCCTGGCACCTATCTTTTACTTTGCTGGGATTCTTTCTGTGAGTCTAACTATTTTTGTGTTTTAACAGAAACCATGCTAAGAATGTCGGATACGGATGTAATATATTCTATCGCAAAAGTGAGCGTTAGCTTGACACAAATAGGCTCCATCCCTTTATCCCTCCTCGGTGCAATTATAGTACTCAAACACTTCCTGTGGACATCCTCCTTCTCAACTGTCTAAACAAAGGCAATGCAATCGTGGCCTAGTGTCAAAATGCCCTAATGTTCATTTTATAAGACACCAGTACCATACACTCAGTCTCAACTCCTGGCCAACTTAGGTTGTAAAACTAGCTATGTACTGTAGGAGCCTACGTAGTGTGTCACATTGTTAAATGTCCCCCCCACCCCCCACCCCAAGCAATGTATTTTAGTCTTCCAAAGAATTGTACCATCATCTCATCATCTGAGCAACCACTGATTGGAGCGTAGTGGTGTTTCTCATACATTCTGCATGAACATTTGCAAGTTCAGTGCTTGTGTGCAATAATCAGATTTTCCTGTATTGTGTGGTGATAGGATGGCCACCACCTGTTTATTAGTTAACTTACACTATGGTGCAAGGCTGCCTGAACAACAGACCCACAGTGGGGAAAAAAAGACACCTGCTGATGGAAATAATAGTAATAACAAATAGACACTCTGGATTTTCCACCAGAGTGAAGAACTCACAGCCATTTACCACCATCTCCACCACCACTGAATAGTACTGTAGAAACTCACAAGCTGCATGTTTTAATAGCTTAGAGTTATAACAAGGGGTAATTGCTGCCTGCAGCAGTTTAGTGCTAAGACCCGTCAATGTATCATAGTAGATGCTGTGTGTGCTTCTGTATGGTAAGAGGAGGCTGGAATTGATGTGTTGTTTCGTGTTTCTTAGGCATGTCACTAGTTAGTACCAGTGTTGATCAATTATAAGCTAGCAGTTGTAGAATAGATTTCCCCGTCGGTCCGTTTAGACTGAAAAGTTTAGAGCAGGTCAGTGTCTCCTTTTTTTTTGCAGTTTTGGGACGTGGGTAACCTTGAGAGGATTTCTCCAGTTGTTTTCATATTTCTTATTTTCTTTGTTTTTCCTGGCCACATTTTGATCTGTTTGGGCCCTGGCCACTCCAAGTAATGTATTTTGTATTGTTTGCATACACTAAAATGTACACTATTGAGGCAAGTTGTGCATTTGCTGATTAGATTTAGTTTTTATAACAAATACATGATTTAGTGAGAAGTTGTATTTTATGTTTGCTACGTGTGTGTTTGTACTGAATATTTAGCACAATAGTAATAGTAATTTCTAACATGTTAAAGAAGAGGCAGTTTGTAAGATTTTAGGACCTTCAGCTCTGAAGGGGATGTGTTTAGCCATGTTGTCTCGGATGTCGCTGCTAGCTAGCTACTTAGCATCCTCAGACCAAGTAAGTCACGATGAACACAAATCTATGAAAATAAATCAATGTACTGATTACTATATTTAAACAAAATACATTGTATTTTAGGGGATTTCTATACATTCATCAACAAATTACAATGAATCAATGCTAAGATTAAAAAATGCCTCTATTCTAATTGGATATTTAACCTCATTTTTTAGAGGTTTTGATTCAAAGTCACCAGATTTTGAAATCTTTGTAGTGAGGCAAAGTAGCGCTCTACGATGACTGGCTTTTCACTGAGGACTTTCTTTCATTGGTTCCTCTTGGTTTTAAAATAAGATAAACTTGATCTATTCCCTGTGGAGGAATGTTACCATCACAGCAGCCTTCACAGGGAACAGCAAAGGCAAAGCTAGTAATGAGTGCTAACAGTAACTGCTCGGTTCATTTTGTAACGTTGTAGAGATATTTCAATGCTTCAAATCTTACAAATGGCTTCTTTAAATATGTGTAAAATATAAACACTAATTGAAAGTAGACGAAACTGAATTGTCACATTTATTTCTGCTGTGTCACTTATGTCACTTGGAATTGTTCTCTGTTTTCCCCTGGATTTTTAAAAATATGTTGGCTTGTCCAATATCAACACTAAAGCAAAATGAATTATGGAACATTAGCAGATTAATTTATTTCACTTTATGTAAATTAGGTGTATAAAATATATGTATATAAAAGTCACCGCACAATAAATGTGAACATATCATACTTGTCGTGTAGTTTTTGACAGTGTGCTTGTTTTTGGATATGTGATGCTGTGAATCTTGAAAAAATGTATTCCAAAGGGCATTTCTAGATTAGATCACCTGAAAATGTCTCCTTTAGTAACAGGTTGTGGAACCATTGAAATTTTCCATTTTCAATCAGTGGCTTTATCTGTCATTCCCAGCTTTTCCATTAAAATGTAAAAGAAGCCACACAATCTGTCTGTCCATTTTGCATATGTATTAAACCCGCTGACACTGGTTTTATCATATGTATTGACAGAAGGGCCGTTCGGTGCATGAACAAAATGCAGAACAACCCCAAGTCAATTCATGTCTGCATTGCTGCCCCCGCCTGGTGAGTTCAAAAGGAAGGGTACGGTTGCTTATTGTTTCCCTGAGAGATGGCTTTGGAGATGAAAGGTAAACATCAAGTGGGATCCTCAGCAGCCCCACGACTGGCAATAATAGGCTCTACATTGCTGCGCGGATATCGAGACTGCCCTGCCAGCAGGATCGCGATGCTGTTGGAGCGGACAGATCAAGGCTTTGGCTATAATCGGTTCCTTTTGAAGAGGACGACCCGGGACCCCTACTCTGTGTCTGTGACTAGGCGACTGTTGATTATCTTATGTCTGTAAAGATGAACCATATCAAAGTCCACTGGCTGAGCCTTTACTGTTGCATCACGGGATTCAGAAAATTCTTTTAAGGCACAAATTGCTGTTTCAAACAAGTGCAGTCCTGGTCATCTTACACTGTCTTTTCACCGATTGAGCAACATACTTTTGTGGAAAAAAACTCAATTTAAGTATTTCTTTATGACTGATGAATAATTCTTCCTCTGGGTGTACCTTCATTTTTCATACAATACACGTACAGCAGTTACATTGTTCTGTCTCGCGTGGCTTGGATTATGAATGTGCTATGGCATGTTTATGGTCATCCATGCCCTAAATCCCTTTGTTGTCTCACTGTAGTCTAATGTTTGTGTGTGTGTGTGTGCGTGTGAAAGAGAGATTGTGTGTGTGTGTGTGTGTCTGGGAGACTATTAATTGCAGTGTGCGCATGCTAGCCTTCCACATTTGCTGGGTGTCAATCACAATTTAGATAGTTCGGCCCATGGAGAAAATAATCACAATTTTAATTATTCCTATGGCGTCATTATGCACACGGTATTTGTTTAATGGAGGTTTATTTTGAGTAATGAATGTTTAGTCTTGTGGAACATTGCTTTTCCTCAGTGCGGAGGAGTGGGCTTCTATCTCTCCTCTGTTGGCTCTTCAATCTAATCACCAATCTGCAGTAGAACAGTCTGGATAAAAACAAGCCTGTGTGAGCTTCATCTTCAACCTGGTATCAAGGACTGAGAGAGATGATAGGAATCCCTGTAGGGCATAGCCTTTTCTGACTGATCATATTGCAAGAATGCTGCTCTTTACACAAGGATCCTCATATCTTTGCAGGCCTTATTTCAACAGTGTGTACCCGTTAAACTATTCTCCTTTTTTGTTTTGCTCACCCCTGGGTTCTACAAAGATCTGGGCTTCCTGGTAATCAGGTAAGGCAGTGAGGAGCTAAGCTTCGGTCAGGTCACAGCAAATCAAACACGCTACGAGAGATGAGTAAACACAGAGTGGGATCAACTACAAAGGGAATCTCAAAAAAGAAATGTCACTGTTTTAGCTTCACAAGGATAGTTATCAAAAAACAATTCCTGTTTGCACAGTCCTGTGAAATTGGCGATATTAAAACATACGTTGAAAAACATGGCATAACAGATCATTACAGAATAAAGGACAGATGGAACAAAATTTTAACAGTCTCTATTGGTGCCCTAAAAGGTTCAAAGGGGATTAAGCAGTCTAATCTCAAAATTTGCTGTAATTCATTCTATCCCAAATAACAGTTATTGCTCTGCCAGAGGCAGCAGCCAGAAGCCCACTGGTGTTTTGATAATCCTTCCTCCAGTGGTTCTCCAGCGAGTCCAACAACTCGATGATAGTTAAGTGGCAGGCTGCCATTTGCCGTGTCTGAAAACTGTTCAATACATACACAATTCTAACTGCAAATGCCATCTCCATTTACTTACATTTAAGAATGTGAAAAATAACACGATACATGATACAGCATGTATTATTACGTGTCGGCCTAGCATCACATCGGTAAATCATTTTACCATGATTTATGTTGCAAAGTATTGTGGGATGTATTTTACACCACTCATTTTCAGTTAGAATTCCTCTGATGTCTACTCAGTCAACTTATAATTTCCCCCATACAAAGGTTGCCAGTCGGTACGAAATAACCATGATAGTACCGGTTCACCTTAAACTCATGTGGTATAAGGCTGAGGCATACAGTTACTCTACTGTAGCCTGTAGGGTGTCTAGAGAATGCTGAGTTATCTTTGCTTACAGCCATTTTGCTTCATGGATAACATGTCTGTACAAGCTAGATTAGGGTTGCTGCATTGGTTTCTTTCTGAACTGACAAGAAATAATAGAAATAATGCTAAATTCATAACTGATGCTGAGATATACTTTATTTACAGTTTGTTGAAAATGATTTAAATGATTTAACAACTGACAACTCCTCTAGCAACAGAGTATTACACACATCTATTACTACTGAGATCTCTAGATCAGTCTTCAGCAACATCATGATCATCAAGATTTATGGATACCAGTCTAGTGTATAATCTACAATATCAACTTTCTAAAGCTGCTATATCTGAAATGTCTGTTATTTTGTATTTTATGTTATAACATTAAAAAAACCCGATGTGCTATGTGAAGGTTCAGTGAGATATGATCTTCTGTGTCTGCCACTGCAGGTCTGGCAGTGTGTTGATATTCCCTCTTTTCTAAACCATGTTTACATTGCTGGCCCAACAATAAACTCCTCCCAAGAATCTGGGCACCTGTAGTGTGTGAGGTTTTTTGATGGACAGGGGAGAGGAGCGATGTAACAACTTGTAATTCCCTTCGCTATCAGCAGAGTCAGAATAGCATATACAGGATAGCAGCTTTAAATTGATGGTTAAAGGGATAGTCCAAGTTGGCAAATATGTATTTTGGTAGTCTTACCCCGAGTCAGACAAGCAGATTGATATTATTTTCTGTATGTCTAGTAAAAAGTTGAGTCTGGTGCAAATGCTAACGCATTAGCGTCATGACTGGAGTTGTGCAGGGGCAGCTAGCCTAGCTCCCAAAAGTGAGGAAATACACATCACAGCTACTGCAACAGCTGACTCGTTACCTTTTGCATCGCTGGTATTAACTAGCTTTAAGAAATTAAATTACAAAAACGAGAGAGTTTTGCAAGCTTACACTTGGAACTTGGAACAAATATTAGACAAATATCAGTCCTGATGGACCCATTGATTATTAGCTGTGCACAGCCTGTCAGCAAGTGGAAATGACTTAAACAGTCACAACTTAACTCTGAAATATACAATTTGACGTGATATTTTTTATTTTGATTTCTTCTTTATCATTTCAAGTTGAGTGAATTCATTTTTTACCACTTATATATGTCACTTTTACAACCTCATAAATAATGCAGCATGACTCAAAATGGTTGATTTATTCAGTCTGATTTTGGTGATGGTTCATGGGGGATACATATGCAAATGAAGGTGTCTAGCTCTATTAGTGATGGGTTTCTCTTGTGGGTTTTGTCTTTGTTTCCTGCATTGAACTAAAAGTTCAAAGGGTCCGTTTCTTAACCCTCTCTCTCTCGGAATCCAGTAGTGGGTGTGAGATACCATTAATTCTGGGTATTGAATGTTGCATTATTTCAGTTTTGTACACTCTCTTGGGTTTACACGGAGCTCATTTTAATTTGTTTCCTGACTGACTGCTGGTAGGAATACTGAATGTTCTCTTCTCAAAGGACACACTTATTTTAGACATGAGAATACAAGAAGTGACACTTGTGACATATATAAACTGTAAGGAGTCTGATTGAATTCTTGACAATTTGTTAGAACTGGGGGACAATTTTGAAAATGTACCCTTTGACAAATGCACCGTTCATATTTCTACCACTTACAATAAAATGTATCTTTATAGGCTTGGTCGTAATAGACTTCTGTTTGCAAGCTTCCACATCTATGGAACGCATGGATGGTAATACCTTGGACCCTGTTGCTAGAGTTTCTTATGACTCATTAACAAGACCTTTTGTTTCCAAGATAATATATTTCTCATATGCACCTTTACCTCCCCTGACCCTCAATCACTCTTTGGTCGTAAAACAAAATGTATAACTGAGTCATTGCCATGAAGAATAGGGACTGTCATGCATAGAAATGAATGGCCATTTCTATTTGGCGTGTTACCATGTCACTAGAATCATTAATCATTGAACTTGAAGTAACAGACTGCAACTGATTCATATTCATACGGCCGGTTCATAGGGAAGTGTCTGTCTATACTGTTCAGAGATTAGAGTTGATGGAAATGACACATGGAAGAAACATTCCCAAAGTCTTACAGCATTACAAATCTTTTGAGTAATTCCCTTTTTCCTGGAAGTTCAGAATTAGAATTGAACTATTTTAAATAAATCTTCTAAGATTCATTGCGGCGTCGTGCTGCAAGACTCCCAGATAAACTCGCCGATTAGTTTGCAGGTGCTGTCATTAGCAGTGAGATTAATTTAGTTTTAAGACAAGTATCCCCGAGAAGACAGTTTTCCCCAGTCCAAGTCTCCGGTGAACCCGACTCCAAAGACCCTACCGATCAGACATACCAAACCCTCCCAAGGCATACCGCGGCAAATTGCATCGTTACTTTGCAAATTTGTTCAAGCAATCAACTCAATCTCACTTGGGGAACCAATCTGACAACAGGAATGATTAGAATCCTGGGCGGCTCGCTGCTCGTCGCTTGGGACCGAGATGAGAGCAGAATTACAATGAAGTCTGGGATGGTGTGTTATTGTTACCTCCGTGTGTTCCAGTCCCTCCAGCCACTTCCTGCCTGCGCCAAAGACTGTCCCTTCCGTTCCAACGTTTGGGGATGTGCTAATAGGGTGTGACTGTAAGAGACTTAAGCCAACGGGTAGCTGTCTGGGATGGGAGACTGGTAATAGTTTTTTTTTTTTTTTTTACTACGGCGCAGACCTGTCATCACCGGAGCGTAAAAGCCGTGATTTAGGTAGAATGTGGAATATTCAAGATCTGAATGTAAGTGTAGCGGAGGATTGGATGTGATTGGCCTTTAAAGCGGGTTTTTTTGGTGGACAGGGACTAGTTTAAAAAGGCATAAATACTTCATCGTGTCATATCGCTGAATGTAAATTCAGCAAGAGGGGCAGTTTGGGCTGAAGTCTTTGTGGGTTTTGGACAAAATACATCAAAATGACCTCAGGAATTACGGTGAAAAGCAGGGGGCAGCGACGGGCGGGCTCTTGAATTGCTTTATATTTATCAGTTTCTCCTCACATGTTGCCGTGGAGAGGTGGGAGATGAAATGACCTGACGGGAGGTGAGGGGAGGAGAAGCAGGCTGTTGATTCCCATTTCAACGTTCCCATCTCCCAGCAGGATTGTCTGAGACATAGATAAATACTGCCAGCCCCGCAATTTATAAGCTGTGAGGCAGACACAATTTCGCCCATTACCTGACTGACTCAAAAGTCCAACACGCTTGAGTCCCCTGCATACAGAGCGTGGTTATTTCGGCTTCCTTTCCTATTCTCCTGTACTCTTCTCCTTGCCTCCTTGTCAACACCACAGGAGGACAATCTCCGGCCTCCCCACCGACTCACTTCTACTCTGAACACGTAGTGGGTGTTTTTTTGTCAGTCTTATTCTGGAGATGACTGAAGTGATGTGTTGTGTGTAAAAAGGAGTTAGCCGGTATGTGCTTCAGTGAGTGTGTTTCTGTTCGTGTGTGTGTGTGTGTGTGCGTGTGCGCGTTTGTGTGCGTGCGTGAAATCTCAATTAACTCACTTTCCGAGGAACAAAATCCACAAGGTTTGTGCTTCAGTTCTTCACTTCGAACCATATTAGGACTGAGAGGAATCTGGCCACCGAATCATCGTATCTCAGACAGCCTATCAGTGACTATTTTCTTTTAATGGGGAGAGTTGATATGAAGGTCCTGTCATGTTCCTCTTCTGCCATCTCTAAAATATGTTTCCACAGACTGTCAGGATATCCTCGGTATCTATATTACACCTCTCTCTGAATCTTTGAATCTGTGAAGCTTCCCTACAGTGTATATTGTGTCTATTCATTCTGGAATGTGGGCCTGATGAGTCATGGGTGACTTTATCTTGCCGTATCTATTTAGTTTTAAAATCGGTGATGGAATAGGTGGTAAATTCTGACTAAATACAACGGGGAGTGAGCAATTGAGGTCTCACTATCATCTATCTATTGTACTGGTGTACTGATAGCAACACCTATTGGAATGTAATCTTTTCATTATTCATTTAATTTAATAGTTGAAATACAATGATAACATACAACTTTGAGCAATATGTCGTTCTGCATGATGCCATACGAAACATGTATTTTTTATTTTGCAGGAGAAATTCATAATATCATTATAAGCTGCCCCCTTAATACTGGCCGACATGTAGAATGAGTGAAAATTGAAATTCTCATCTATTTAAATCCTATTTGTTAATTACTTTTCCTCTAACAATGGATTAGCATTAGCACGATAAAAAAAAATAATGAAAAGAGACTGTAGAGACAAAGTTTGACATTTAACCTCCGGTAGCAGAGGCAGCAAATAGGATGTTCTCTGCACTTCGGGCTATTGTGTTTCCAGTAGTATTAAATACCACTGGCTTTCCCTCCATACTCATTCAAAGTCAAATTACTCCTTCCAGGCCTGCCAGTAATATGGGTTAATTGTTCTGGATGGCTGGATCACTTCCAAGCAGTTCATCCAATTTCCATTTAAATTGAGCTATCGGAGCGTGACATGGGTGACGCTTGGCTCGGCACCGTCGCAGACAGGCGTCAGAGACACACTCACGGACTGGATGCGGAAAAACTTGTTTACAGGTCTTCCTGGAGACTCAAGTGGCGCACACGCACACCAAATGAAATGCAAGTGCACACCTTGCGTTGGTTTTCTCAGTGGGGTTGAGCATCTAAGGCCCCCCACCCCCTCGTATAGTCAGGGCGGTCAAGTGTGTATGCAGGGACACATAGACAATCTCCTGGTGGCAATCACTGCCGTTGAGAATACGGTGCTCCAGATTTCTTTCTTTCTTTTCTTTGCTAGTCCTTCCCCCCTTCCTTCCTTCCTTCGGGCTCTTCATATGGTACGAGATTTAAATGAACTGGAAAGGTAAAAGACGTTGTTGTCATCGTGCGTGTAGGTTTCATACGACGCACCGCGTTTCTCTCTAAGTCACTGAGCAGACCGTCCCTTTCAGTGTCTCTCTGTAGAACGGGGACTCTGATTAGCTCTGACAATTTCCTCCCATTGCCATTATCATTATTTTTTAATGAACTTTTAATCCCCTTGGGGAAATTCTCTTTTTGCCCTCCCCTGAAGCAGGTAGGAGTTAAGTATCTTGCTCAGGGATACTTGGACTTGTATGAGGCATCGAACCCAGGACCTTCTGTTTTGGGGAACAACCTCCCAACCCCCAGGCCCCCCTGTCAATCTTGCATAAAATCTTAACTTCTCTATTCAAAGGAGTTGCTTTTCATTGTGACATCCTACATCAATCATCTTTGATCATGTTTCAAAACGATAACATTTGAAAGGAGTTTCCTTTTGAATGTAAAAGGCAGAATACATCACAGACATCACAACTCTCTCACGCGTTTAATCAATGCTCAGATTTCCAGTGTGGCAATGAAGTACAGAACTGCAGCATGTCTCTGTACAATACATTTCAGATTTGGCTTTGGTACCAGAAGGAGAATCTGAGTACAACGCCCCCCTCTGGAAAGATAAACGTGCAAATTCAAGCTCTTGGCCCTAAAAATGGCCTGTTTGTTGTTGAGTCTACTCATAACAGACGGAGACCCTGTAGTCTGTAGATCAGCTTGGATGGCTTATATCAGTCATACGCCCTCAGCTAAGCAAACCCATCTCATAAAACACGCACCCTTCTGTATCATCGATTTGTTCCCTTCTAGAAACACATCCCATATCACACTTATTGTTTCTAGATTGAAAAGGAGTTGGAGAACGTCCGCAGTAAATCACAAACTCCCATTAAGCAGAGAGATCCATTCTGCCGCGAGACAAGCAGCTCTGTTCTTCGGTTGGGGCAAACCATTGTCTTGGTTTTCTCCGCGGGTTCTGGGTAACCTTAGCTGACCGGATCTTCCATCACTGTCTTCACCTTCAGTAGCAGGAAGCTCTGCCACAGCCGATACCGTTGGCGCTGGTGTGTGAACACGATGATGTCAGGTACTACATTAAAACGTTTAACCAAGCAGAGGGCCACTCTGACCCTACGTGCTTAGCTTTATCAGTCAGGTCAAGACGAGAAAATGGAGGTCACCTATAACACAACACACTTTAATCCACCACACTAAATGACGTTAAGAGGAATGGAGGGTTGTATCCACCAAAACCCATATTTGACCTCTTTCATGTCTGTATGTTTTTTTTCTTTCATTGAGTTTAGGCTAAAGTTGCATGTCTCCTAGTGGAGGTATTTGGAAACAAGTGGAGCAATTTAATGTCTATCCATTGCGTTCAGGGTCCAAAATGCGTTTGTTTTAGTGTTGCGCGCGGATATATACGATTTCGTTACGGTACGGTACGAGTGAAAGAGACAAAAAGGGCAGTTGCTTTGTAGCCCCGTTACATTGTATTTTTGTAGAACAGCACATTCGCTCCGCCTGTAAGTGGCTAATTTAAATCAGACTCAGGTCTCACACATTAGCAACTCCCCTTGAGCTGCCCTTGACTTGAGCACACGGAGCCCGAGGCACTGGGCTGGGGCTGGGCTCCCCCCAGGCTACCCTCCCCCCCCAAAGGAGGCTTCGCCTGCAGGTTGCCTGCCTGTCTGCCTGCCTGCGGGAAAAAAAAAAAAAAAAA
>OMKK01032611.1:46148-58272 GCA_900302305.1 Polymixia japonica | reverse complement strand
CCTGGCGCCACTGGACAACCGGGTTAGGCATATACATACAGACACACGCACACACACACACACATACACGCGCACACACACACACACACACACACACACATACACGCGCACACACACACACACACACACACGCACACCTACACACAAACACACACACACACACACACACAAACACACACACTTGTTACAACACATGTCACTCTGACACCATCTTTACGTTGTTCTTAGGGGCTTAGAACATTGTTTTATTTTCAAAATTATTGTGTTGTGTGATGTGAAAAGTTTAACACATCTTTTCAAGTGCGGTAATTTAACGATAGAAAAGGGGGCTGAATACTGTGAATACTATATGTGCAACTATGTTTCTCTGTTATTTAATTTTACTTCTTACACATACATTTCTAGAATTTCCTTTTAACCATGATAATGTTTCGTATTTTGCATAGAACACAGACAAAAATGTATTTTGAAATGACATAATAGTACAACAAAATGTCCCCAAAATTAGTAAATACTGAAGGGGGCTGAATAATTTTGCAAAACGCTACATAGTGTGTCTAATATACCTGTGTCTTGTGTCTTGTGTCTTGTGTCACAATGTCCTCCAGGTATCACTGGAGAGAGGGGCAGTAACGGAGACCCAGGCTTTCCAGGTCCAATGGGTTTGAAAGGCGTCCCAGGTGATTTGGGGGATGGTGGTGCCATCGGAGAGCAAGGTCTACAAGGTGACCACGGACTACCTGGTCAAGATGGACGCCCAGGCCTTCCAGGATTTAAGGGTTGGTTCCAAACATAGCCACTCTGATAATGGGAGTGGTCAGTTAAAAAAAGTCCCTGTTCCCTAAGATTGAATTATATATTTTTCTATAAATATAAAATCCTTTATTATATTAATTATATTAATTATATCACACACAAACTCCTGTTTAGTCTCTCTCTCATCTTGTATGTGACCTCCGATGTTCTCTTGCTACCCCAGGGAGCAAAGGTTCTCCTGGCATGTCAGGTTTTGTGGGGCCCAGGGGTGATTCGGGGGTGAAGGGCTTCAGCGGACAGAGAGGAGAACATGGGTTGCCAGGTGTAGTTGGTGTGAAAGGAGACATGGGCCCGAACGGAGAAAAGGGTGAGACCACAAATTCTTTCATCGGTTTTTCTGGTGTCCCAGTGGCTCGTTTGCCTAATGTCTCTTACGCTGAGACCACGCCGCGTGTACCTTACTCTGCTCCTCTTCCCTTCCCATGACTCCCAGGCGATCGTGGTTTGAGGGGGGCGCCGGGAGAAAAACCTCACATCCCTCGTCAAATCATCGCTGACATGAAGGGAATCAAGGGAGAAGATGGGTTCTCGGGGGAACAGGGTTTCACCGGGCCCAGAGGTGCGTAAGGATAGTCCGGTATCAGTCACGCTCCGCCTCTCACCTCATTTCGCTGTGGCGTGTCTCACATCCTCTCCGCCTCTTAACCCCCACAGGTTCCAAAGGTTACCCAGGCATTCCGGGGTATGAAGGCACTCATGGTCTTCCTGGAGAACCTAGCACTGAGAAGGGTTTCCATGGAACCCCAGGTGCGCAAGGACTTCCGGGGCCGAAAGGAATGCCAGGACCAACCGGAAACCGTGGAATCAGCGGCTTTCCGGGGATGTTTGGCAATAGGGTGAGCAGAGCCGTAATGCGGAATTTACATAACTCAATGGCCGAATATGAAATGATGTGACTAAAGCCTATTGATGATGATGACTGTGTCATCAAAACATTTGTAGGTGCATTTGTTTTTAACCTATCACTGCAACCCATTAGAGTAAGCGATTTAGATATTTGCTGCTATGACACTTACTCCTCTACTATTGCATAACAGAAATTGAAATGTAACTGCAGAGACGTCCAATGCTTACCTAAGAATTGTTCTACTATTTTATTAAGAAGGTATTAGAGCCATCTTATAGGGTCTAAATCTGTTTTGTTTTGTTTGTTTGTTTGTTACTTTTCAGGGTGAAAAAGGTAGCCCTGGTGCCTATGGCGCTTCAGGAGAGTCAGGACTGAAGGGAGTCAAAGGTACAACCTCAAATTATTATCTTAGTGTTACCGAATTGTTAGATATACAAAGCGTTTATGTTGTAAAAATGATAACAATTGGTAACGTTGAGTATACCTTTACAGGTGAGAAAGGTCTTAAGATAGACCTTCCTGGAGCTACAGGGTTGAGGGGGGAGCTTGGTTTCCCAGGGGTGCAAGGTAAGTCATAGAGCTGTCTGTTTCTTCTTCACTGGTGTGGATTGATAATGATAACAGCAAAAGGCTTTGACCTGACTGATATTAAATGACTAATACCCTCCATACAGGCCAGAAAGGATTACTCGGACACTCTGGGGACAGGGGCGGCCCTGGTTTCCATGGTATTGGTGGGATGAAGGGCCAAACTGGTATACCTGGCACAGGTGGCCTCCCAGGTAAGAGACCCCTATTCAATTCCTTATCGCATACTATCCAATCAATGTATGTCACTTTATTCAAACATTTTACATCGTAATGTGGCAATGGCTTTTGCCCTTGCTGTCTTGTATACAGACTCTCAACAGTCATTTTATCTGCTGCTGTTTTCTCCAGGCTCAGATGGACAGAGGGGATCCCCCGGTAACCAGGGTCAGAAGGGATTTCCGGGGATTCCAGGTGAAGGTGGGAACTCTGGCATACCTGGCGTCCCAGGAGACAGAGGTAACAGGATCATCCCACCTCTCTCTCTCTCTTTGTTTCTGCCCTCAAACATAATTTATCCACTGTTGCACATACACTCGCGCTCATATGCACCCCTGTGCACGCACACACGCTCCTACCATAAAACAGGGGAGAAGCTATATTTCTTCCATCTCATTTGTGTTTATGTGTGCAGGTTTCCCTGGCCTGAAGGGTCTTTACGGATTACATGGACTGAAGGGTCAAAAGGGTATCACCGGAGTCCCAGGTATTCCACAGCATTACATGTATTCACGTAAACACTTCCTCCATGTACCTATCACTGTTAGAATGTGCGCTGTTTATCGAGCGTGTTTCTTGTGTTTATTAAAACTAGTGTTTGTGTTTGCTAATGTACAGTAGCAGTAGCCTAGTAGCTGGAGAAGCAAGCCTGTAGTGGGTCTGTAGTTGGTTGCTGGTTTGAATCCCTTGACCAAAGATTGAAGAGTGAAGGAATGAGAAACACTCTCCTCTCCGCTGCTGTTGAGGTGCCCTTGAGCAAAGCCTTTAACTTCCAAATTGGAGATGCTCAACAGGCAACAGTATAAGACCGTTGTTGTATGTATGCATTGGTTATAATGGTTGGAACTGTATGAATGTGAAGCAGGGTGGTGCTTAAAAAGAACAGAAACATGCTCAGTCAACCCTAGATTAATAGACGTTAAAAAGTTATTTATCTTTTAAGCAAGATCCTAGGAGACACACGTTTTCTGACAGTACCTGATGTCCCCTTTCAGGTGCGGATGACTATGGACAACCAGGGGACCCGGGAGCCAAAGGGGAGAAGGGAGAGGGCGGTGACCCCAATGACAAGGTCGGTGCCCCAGGCACAGTGGGTTTGAAAGGATTCCAGGGACCCTCAGGTCAGTCTTTATCGCACTAATAGAGCCCCAGGATGACATGGAAGAACAGATGACACGTAGCAACAGCTAGTGGCTGTTGGAGTTTATTTTTCCATAAAACCAGCATAAAGCTTTAAGCCATCCCATGTTTCGTTTGTTCAGGTGACCAAGGCCACCCAGGACTGCCAGGGTTCCGAGGGCCCCAAGGCCCAGAGGGGACCTCAGGCAGACCTGGACCCCATGGAGATTCTGGCTCACAAGGATCTAAAGGATACCAAGGTGGACAGATATTAAAATTCTGCTTTAGTTTGCAGATCCCTTTCTTTGTAATAAAATATAATTGAACAGCATCAAAACGTAACCTATTTGACACACATGGTTCTGATTCTTTTAATAGGCTCAAGCTATCATTCACCTGACCTTGACTGAAAATGTACTAATAGAATTAGAATAACAAACCATTGCTAACAGCACAAAAAAGTGCTTAAATATCAGAACTTTATGTATAACATATCATAACGTATTATATCTGTCTAACTTTTTTTGTGTTGATGGGTTCTTGTTTCCATGGTATTTATTAACCCTAAACCATTTGTTTACTAGGTTTTCCTGGTGCCAGAGGATTTCCTGGGGAGAGTTCTCCTCCTGGAGAAAAGGGCATTCCTGGACAGTATGGATTCCCAGGATTCCCTGGTAGTAAAGGATTCAAAGGAGAGCAAGGTCCCTCGGGATATAGGGGACAGAGTGGTGTGTCTGGGAAGAAAGGTATGGATAAAATGTCTCAACTTAAATTTAAATTTTCTATAACGAGTAATTTAGCAGTAGCCTCTATCTAGTTACTTACTGTATACCTTTAGTGTCAACGTTTTTGTTATGCTTGATCCTCATGAGATTCGATATCTAATATTGTTTGTGTCAGCAATGTATTATGGTCTACCAAACAAGCTATACATAACAATATGTTTTACAACAATGTGAGACACTTTGGTTCTATCCTAAACGTTTTGCTGCGTCAATAAATCCATACTCATTTGGTTTCACATTCCTCTAAGAGTTATATCTGGATCCCTTAAACCTTGTTAACATATCCATGACTTGCACTTCAGGCTCAGACAGCAATGATATCATCAGCTATCTACTGTGCACATAGTGTAGGGTTTGAATTGCATTTGTTTTACAGGAGTGAAAGGAGAGCAAGGATTGATGGGATTTCCTGGTAGGTCTGGTGTCAAGGGAGAGAGAGGACCAGTCGGTCCTAAAGGAAACACTGGACCCCCAGGTAAATTATGGGATTTCATCCTTTCCATTTTATATTTGTATGCTCATCATACTTTGGCAATTCATTTTTGTCATATTGTCACATCACATGATCCATCCCTGCAGGTCTTCCTGGGACAAAGGGCAACCAGGGTCCTCTTCCATACCCCATCAGAATTCCAGGGGAGAGGGGCCTTCCAGGACCGCAGGGTATCCGAGGACCAGACGGGACCCGAGGGCAACATGGCCCACAGGGACCCCCTGGGGATACAGGTTAGTGGTTCTAAGAAAGCATCCTGTTTCTAAACGTCTCTGACTGAATTGTGCTATAGAATGATGTAATAATACTTTTCTACTGTACAGGTTTCATGGGACCCAGGGGTCAGAAGGGCATGCCAGGGATTGGCGGTACACCAGGTACCCCTGGATTCCGTGGAGAGGTTGGACAAATGGGCCACCCTGGTCTGCAGGGCATGGAAGGTGTGTCTGATGCTGTGGGGCAATTTAGGATTAGAGAAACCAAGTCTGGATTAAAGGATTAGAGACTCAGGCAGGGAGCCAGAGACCACGGGGGTTTTGAGCAGTTTTTATTTTAGTGAATAAACCACTAAGAACTGAGAAGTGGAAGTGGACACAGATGGCAAAGGTCTAGAATTTCCCCAAGCCTTTTTGGTGCTATTATGTAATTAGCTGAGGGAAGGGTCACCAGGGTTTGAGAGCACAGTATGAGAGACACATATATGGAAGTATTCCATTTTCAAGTTCTTCTTGCATCTTAGGTTGATACATTGGACGTTTTATGATACTTACATTAAGGATATATTTGTTTATTTTAGAAAAGACCATTCTGAACTCAAAACATCCACTCCGTGTCTACATAGGTCGCCGTGGTAATCCTGGTATCCCTGGGTTACCTGGCATGCCTGGTCGCAGTGTCAGTGTGGGTTACCTGCTGGTGAAGCACAGCCAATCGGAGCAGACCCCCATGTGCCCTGTAGGCATGTCTAAACTATGGGATGGATACAGTTTGCTGTACTTTGAGGGCCAGGAGAAGGCCCACAACCAGGATCTTGGTAAGTCAGGGTGAAATGTTGATTCCAAAAACATAGTTTGAGCAATTACTCAACTATCTATTTAGTTTATTTCTACTAAAGATTGTAAAAATGTCCTTGTTGTTTTCAGTATTTTGTGAATATCTGGCCAGTTAATGGCACCATGGTATATGTGGCATTAACTGGGCAGGTCTGAGTGCTCTGATGAGCAGGTCTGATTTGTGAGCACTCGCAACTGCCAATGCTTCCTGTCGTGCAACCGCAGCCAATTGGTTCAATTATTCCTAAAAGGCATACATGGCAAAAGAGAGCCAAAGACATTATTTACATTCAAAGCTTCATGTGATGAATTTGTTTAAAGTGGCAATCTCGAAGATCTCTGTTTTGTTCTCTTTGGCGGCACCTATGGCGAAAAGCGGTAATTGCAGGTGTGTTTTTGGACCTCACTTCAAAGGGAAAATGCGTCACTAACTGCGTTGCTTGTGATTTGAATGCATGGCGGGAAAGTCGCCACAGACACTCGGTTCTTAATACTCATAATACTGCAAGGGCTGTCATCATTGGGCTACAGGCTCAATCACCATTGTGTTACCTCATTCGGCAATAGATAGTGATTTTATTTAAATTAAAATCTTCAGAGATCTTCGAGATTGCCACTTTAAGTAGATGTAAATTAGAATGAATTAAAAGCCAGGTTTTAATGGCTTGGTTGAGTCCTACTCGTGTATTTTTGTACTACATGTGTATTGCTAGGTATAATTTGTTTGGGTGAATGGTCTTTTTCAGGATTGGCTGGTTCCTGCCTCCCACGTTTCAACACCATGCCTTTCCTGTACTGCAATCCTGGAGATATATGCTACTACGCCAGTAGAAATGACAAGTCTTACTGGCTGTCCACCACTGCACCTCTTCCCATGATGCCTGTAGAAGAGGGAGAGATCAAACCGTACATCAGCCGTTGCTCAGTGTGCGAGGCTCCGTCTGTTGCTATAGCGGTCCACAGCCAGGACATCACCATCCCTCAGTGCCCCCACGGCTGGCGCAGTCTGTGGATTGGGTACTCCTTCCTCATGGTGAGTTATGTTCTTCCTGTTGACCAAGGAAGTCTTTATGACCTGAGATACAACTCGTGGGGAGGCCTTTCTTCTGTCGCTGTAAGCACTATTGTGAAAAAAAAATCACGAGTGGGAAAATCCGATTAAATGGAATATTCTGTTAGCCATTTGACTTGGGTCATTTCTTTCTTGATCACCCTCTTGTCTGTTCCCACAGCACACGGCAGCAGGAGATGAAGGGGGAGGTCAGTCCTTGTCATCGCCTGGCTCCTGCCTGGAAGACTTCCGCACAACGCCGTTCATCGAGTGTAACGGGGCCAAAGGCACCTGCCACTACTTTGCAAACAAGCACAGCTTCTGGCTGACTTCCATAGATCAGTCGTTCCAGAGTGAGCCGGCATCAGAGACCCTCAAAGCAGGCCAGCTCCTGTCCCGCATTAGCCGCTGCCAGGTTTGCATGAAGAACCTGTGAGCACGACAAACTCACCTTTGAATCGTATTTCAGCAACACAGCGGTAACAGTAGGATGTTGTTCCATAGACAATGACCTAGTGTTATCTTCTGAATCTGACATACTGACCTTAGATGTAAATGAGAAACTTTTACCCATACCACAAAGCTCTGGCTTAGAGACGGACGGACTGTGTAATGTCTTGAGCTATGAGTGAGATGCCCCACTGTTTATAAAAAGCAGAATAGAAGCCCCATCCTGAAGTCAACAGTATAATGAAAAAAATGTATTTTTATGTGTTATATTTGAAATGGTGCTTACTTTTTAACTTATTACCTCAGCCACTATGATACACTATGTAACAGATATGAGAACATACACTACAGCTAAACCAAAGATGCCCATATGTATGCACTGCTTCAATTACTGCTTTTTACATAATTATGTTACATTATGTTTTTACCACCCAGCAATGCCACTAACACTGCTTCTCAACCAACTGTTAATAAGTTATGTCTCGCTTGAGGTGCTTGAGGTCTTAAACAAAATGGTAAAAACTCTTGACAGTATTATTCTGCTTCCCCTCCAACGTTCTTACAAAACCTTTTTATAGAATGAGTCTCGCTTCAAGTTGTTACTTGTTTTTACACATTTATCGACTATCTCTAAATTGTGATTATCTTATAGCTCTTACATACTGTATACCATTTGTTCACACACAATGCACTGATTTTCTACCCTGTATTTATATCTACTGAATGAACTTGATTTTGTTCCCCTCAGACCTTTAAGTATATATTTTTTTGTCTAATAATTTTTCCTGTGCAAATTCCAACTGGTAACTTAACAGGCCTAAGCTGCCAATAGTACTGAATGTAAACAGCTCTGATCAAAGGTTAGATGCAAAATTTTGATTACAGCAAATCTTTGCTTTGGTCAGCGACCCTGCTTTAAGGTTTTTCTTTCACACAATTGAAGAAGTAGGTCAAATCCACTACTCAAACTAAATACATTCTTTTAGAGATTCAACCATGTTTATTTAGGACAGAGTCATTTCAGGTCATTTGTTTCAATGCTGATTTCCACAAAGTGACAAATTTGTTGCATTGTAATTGTAAAAATAACAGATTAAAAGTTGTTTCTTATACATCTGATGGTTGTATTTACTCCACTATTAATGTATTGTCTCTTATCGTAATATCCCATACCAGACAAACTATCACGTGATTTCAAAATAAAAGTCTTTATTATCATACCATCTTCAAAACAATTAACGTATATTTACAATATGTAGTTCAATACATTTACACTACTTGAACAGTGCAGATCACGTGCAAATGAAATGCTATGGATCAATATAAAAGCAGGTAACAGAACATATAAAGTGTGTGATTTTTGTGAATCATAAAATCCTTAAAATAGGACTACTTAACACAATCCAATGTGCCACCCAAGTAACAATAGACCAATACAATTTGTGACATTCTCATTCCAAAACATTAACAAAGAGCAGTGATCAATTTCTAACGTGAATCATTTGACTATATTAGTAGTCTATTTGGTCATAGACATATCTTTGGGAGCCAAGTGCAGTTTCAATTTGAATGGAAATTTTGCAAAGCGAGAATCTTATAACCTAACACTCAATTGCTTCTCCTCATACATAGTAATACTTAAAATATAGTTTTTTGCTTCGACTGTCTGACATCATCAAGTGTGTGTCTTATGCCAAGCAAGTTAATGCAAACAAATCTCTGCACTAAACTGCCAGGTATCACCCTCTCAATATCGCTTTGATGATAAGACTAACTTGTAGATTGCCCTTTAAAAGAACAGTCACTCTCTGTTACTGGCCCCTTCACCCTCCCCTTGGTAGACCCTAGCAGCAGGCAGCTTTGGCCCGCTTGCCATTGCCCCCCCCGCAGTCTTCCAGGTCCACTGTAGGGGATTCCTGGTTCTCATTCCTCTTCCTGAGGATAGAGGGCAGCACCAAGTCAAATAGTGTCTCAAACAAAATGTCCACGTTATAGCCCGTCTTGGCACTCGTCTCGAAGCACATCTTCTCTGCAGGCAGGCTGCTCTTCTCTTCCAGGCCCTTATAGCGCAGTATCCTCCCATACAGCGCCACTACCTCGTCGCGGCTAACCTGCTTGTGAATCATCACGCTCGAAACGGAGGCTGGGGATGCCGGGGAGGCTGGGGGAGTGGGGCAGGCGGAAGGTACCTGTGGCTCTGTCCTCTCCTCGCCCTCAATTTGATCCTCCGAGACTCCATCTAAGGCCTGGGCCATTTGGGCCTTTGGGTCTGTGAGGTCGGCCTTGTTGCCCACTATGGCGTAAATGCAGTCGTGGTTGGCGGTATCGGTCAAGGACAGGAAGCGTTCCTCCAGCTCGGCCAGGCTCTGCCAATTGGTGACGTCATAAGTGAGGATGACAGCCGCTGCGCCTCGGCAGTACATGGAGCCCAACCCGTGGAACTGCTCGCGGCCTGGGGAAAGACAGGTGGATATCCATCACATTGTCCGACGTACAGCAGGACACCCATCCGCTCAAACCCCATAGATGTATGCAACACAAACACACAATTTTAAAGAGCCAAAGGAGCATAGGGGGGAAAGTAGATGACATAGCTACTGGAAATTATTTGGGTTCAAAACCATAGCCAAATATATTGTTACATTTTATTAACCAGAGAACAGAAGAGGAAGGAAAAGAAAAAGAAAGAAAATAAATAAATAAAAAATGCAAAAAAAGACTAGCAAGATAGTCAGCAGTTGGAAAACAGAGACAACCTTTGTTCCTGAAATATGTAGCGCTCTTGAGGGTGCGCAGTGTGTGAATAATTTGTCAGTCCATACGCGTTTTTGTTAATACAGGGTATGTGAGAGTTCTTTGTTCCTCTTGTTTATTACATCAACTGCAGCAGCAGAATGCCTAGAAATTCAGTGTTTCTTTGATCTTGTTTCGGCTGAAATGTGTCACTCTTCTGAAATATGTCGAGGCAGCTTTCTGAGATGTGGTTTAAAATGGAGTTGTACAAGATTCGAAGAGGAAAAAGAAGACATTACATCTCAGGGATCTCTGCTGACATTGGTGCTATTGTTGCAAAACATGGGAGTATTATTTAAGTGTTAAGATGGGGAGTAAAAAAGAACCCCCCCCTCGTAGATGCATCATTCGTCCTTCTGGAAAGTACTGTGGCATGTGAGAGCAGGAAAGAGAACAAAAGGTTAGAGCATGCGGAGTCATGATTCTCTCTGCCACAGTCTTCCTATCATAACCCCGTCATGTGACTGATAAGAGGAACAGGTCAGGCAGTTGAAATGCCTGGAGCTCTGAAATTAAGTCATCAAGTTCAGCAAAAAAAAAAAAAAAAGTTGTAACTCACTGAGAGGGCTTTATCAGTGACAAAATGACAAGCACACACCTCTTTTTGAACGTGTTCATCAGAAAATGTAACAACGGCCCTCAATTGCCACCCTCCATAGGTTAAATCCTCTGTGCTGATAGATCCCCAACATAAGCCTTGAAATAACTCAGTGATGATGCAGCGTTTGTGTAAACCAGTGACTAGAACACAAAAAATGCAATAGAGTCCTGTCAGATTCAAGGGGTTATACTGTAGAGCACAGACAGGAAGTAGTATTATGGTGACTTAGTCACTGCTTATTGTTGTAGTAGAGCAAGATAAGCCAGTGCATGTTTGCTATATGTGTATTTGCCTTATGCTGGGGACACATTATACGTCATTTAGAATCATATCAGACTGAAATGCAGTGCGCCGCACACTTAACGACTGACATTCACAGATTTCTAGACTTTCCCATCTTAGAGGCGCACACACACTAAATGACAAGAGCTCACACTACAGGAGTATGTTAAGACTTGTCCGGATTTGAGTCGTAACAATCAAACATGTTTGATATAATTGGGACGTGCCGACTGAGATCGGAAGGCAAGAGGTTAGAGTCCTTAACCCTCACACACAACAAGATAATCATTGCAATTGGCCTTCGCAACTGCCCCAGATTTGCTGAGACCAGCACAGACTTGTGATGGCCAAATTGTTGCTAAAATCTGTCTTAATGTTGTGTAATCTGTCCTTGCCATTAGGAGGCCTCTTACAGTAAATGTCCATAAAGTCTTGGGAAAAAGAAAAAGAAAAACAGTTTCAAGATCATTTGTCAATGTAAACTAGGCCAAACACTCTATCATGACACCTGTGCAGCAGAGGTAGTTTAAAAAAAATCTTAGTGTCAGGCTGTAATTTTTAGTCATGTCAGGATAGGTGGGCTGAAGTTGGTAATTGACTTTAAATAGTACTTTAAATAGTACTTTTGATATAACCACAAAAAGTGCAATACAGTTCTGCATCACCAGAACGTCAAACCATTGAGTAATTCTGGAAGACTATTACGCTTATACAAAGCTACGCCCAGGATTGATTCACTGCACAGATTTTCACTTATTTACAGCAAAGAATAAATCTGGGTGCGGGTACAAATAAACACTATTACTGATTTCAGATTGTTGAGCTGTGATTTACCATGGGATCGTAGGATATGAGTAAAAATAAGCAAGACTCCCTGTTGTGGTGACAGTTGGTGGTTGACGGTGAAGATCTACCACAAGGCACATTACCACTCTGCCCTGCACTTTGTCACTGTTAACCCTTTCATACTCATTATTGTAATCCCTACTCCAGTATGAATCAGTCATCTCACAAATGTGACAAATCCA
>OMKK01032611.1:3325-46128 GCA_900302305.1 Polymixia japonica | reverse complement strand
CCCCCCCCCCCCCAAGTCTCTATAGCGACTGGAACTTACTCCAAGATGGTCCAGATGATGGTGTGGGACAACTTTGTGTACTTTGAATGTCAAAGTGCTGAGGGACAATTTAATTGAAAAATGCATGTTTCTCTCCTGCTTCTCTTTGTTGCCTGCTGTTGCCACCTAATATTACTATTAGCTCAGTTCTTTTTTGCTTTATACAAGCGATCACTGAAGATAAGAATGCATTTGTAATGGACTTGACGGAATAAGCATTAAACACACAAACCAAACACTGAGATCTTGTCAGGTGTATGAACAAACGATTTCAATCTGTAATTCCTGTTCATCCAACAGTGAAACAGGCACCCAGCATTTCCAAGATAACTCAAATCTTCCAATAGATTAGAGCTATAGGGGGGAGGTCCCCACTCTTGATCTAATACCCTTGATCTCAACCCACTGTCTTTGAATGATACTGTGCCAGGGACAGTGCAGTGTAGACTAGCGTGTGCTCTCAATGTTATTGTGTCAATGTGACTACTCACTCCGATAGGCCTACTGTTGCATATCTTCTGTCAACAAAGTCTGGATTTTATTTGGACTAACTTCTTAACAATCCGATTGTGCTGTGAGAGTTCTAAGCTAAAAGTCACGTTTTATGATATGTAGTTATTGAGAAAAACAATTTGAGGTCTGCACCAGATCTGCTGCTGTTTATGTGTATGCTGTATAATACCTTTGACCGACAATAATTGATCGATATTTGTATATTTACTACCTTTGGAAGAGGGGGTTTGCATGTGGGACAAGTACGTGACGACAAGTTGAGAGACCGCCATCTTTCCTCACACCTGCTACAGTACTTTCTCGTATAGAACCCTATCTAATATACATTAAGATTAAAAAAAACTTAGTCTAGGGCTAGTATTTGGGGAAGCTATTGGACTTAAACGACAATGGATTCGAAGAGGACAAAAAAGAAGCAATTGGACGTGTTTCAAGAGTGTACTTGATTTTCATAAGATATACAGGTATTTAACCCACAGCAAGGCTGAAATAAACAAGTCACATGCGAACCTTGCCTCAGGATGTGGGGTCAGGCGCTGTCAGGTAAACAAAGTGAATAAAGCTGGGAAAGATACATTGTGATGGCGGAGTTCGAAACAATCTATTGACAACTATATATAAATAAGAAGAATCGAATATTACCAGCGGTGTCCCATATTGAGATATTGTAGGGTCCCCACTGTTTGAGGAAAAATGCCCCTCCGACGGTGCTAATGGTGTCTTTGAACTTCCTCTCCGTGTACCTGTGGAGCAGAGACGTCTTTCCCACGTTCATGTCTCCCAGGATTACAACCTTGACGTCGGGTTTCTTCATCTTCGACATCTCGGGCATGGTGCTTAATTGACGCACTCCACGGGGAGCTCCTCGGAGTGTCGAAATGTGGCAATATAACTAGCGGCTCGGTTTGTCTTGGGGTTGTTCGCGAAGCCCAGTCAGAAAACCACATAGTTTCTAAGATACGTCATTCTTTGACTGAAGCTTAATGTTAAAAAATAAAACTAGCTGGCTTTACGTAAGATCAGAAAAGGAACATGCTCTAGTCTGAACTTCAAAAACTAAGTGAGATGAAACGGGAAGTAGGTGAAGCCAAAGCTGTAGTAGGTATGAAAAAGGTACGCGCGATTTGTGTCACTTGTTCGCCCTTCTGGCGGATACAACGTCCCAGACTTGTGATCCACAAACGCCGAATACTTCCTGCTCCAAAAAACTGCAACTTGTTTGGGTCTGATTTAGGGAAGTTGTATCTCAATGTGTTAGCGGGGGAAAAGGTTAAACAAGTACAGGGGGCAAGCACTTGCAACTGGGTTGTTATTATCAAAATAAAGCAGACACACCCATTTACCTAAAGCTGTGTGTTATAAGTAAAAACAATTTAAACTGTTTCAGAAGTTGTGTTGGTATACCTTTAAGAGCTCCAGCCAATTGTATTCCAGTATATCAACTAAGCGTTTTTCCTTGTCTGTACTGACCAGAGCGCCTCATGATCAAGAATATCTGTGTACCGTTTCCAGCGTTGACACGCAATTTGAGTTTAGGTAAGAACAACCGTGTACGAGGCTGTCGAACAAAGGTGAATATGTCGTTGACTGCTGTTTCATAAGGCACTGAGAGAAGCGAAGGGCAGGATGCCGCAAGAGACTCAGATGGTTGCCTTTTGCGTTATCACACTTGCGTTTTCGGTTGTTATAACACTGGTCTGTTTGAACGATAAAGGTAAAGTGAAAACAATATTATCACAATTCTTTAAAGCCGACATTCTGCTTGATTTTAGACTATTACACTAAACGCTGGGGTGTCCTTAGCGTGTCAGTGCCATACCATAACATTAGCCATAATCGAAAACTTGTCCTGTTTGGTACCATACATAATGGGGACTCTAGGACCCAGACATCCAGCATGGTTGATGTAGCAAGCGGAGAGGGATATAGTTGCCCACAGACAACTGGTCTGCGGTCAGTTTTCATCACCACTTGTGGGTTGGGGACGGGGTGGTGAAGCAGATCCTGGGCCAGTTCACCCCGGGACGTAGTAAACTACGCATTTTTTTTAGTGACGTAGAGGATAAATATTCCAGACACAGGGTTTAGGCTAAGGCTAGCATATGGAGAGTTGCTCAAAACAAGACATTCTGTTTGTCCCGGAGGATAAACTGAACGTACTACGCTACCAAGCCTTACTAAGATAACTTGATGACCAGCTTTTGTTGTTGTTGTCTGGGCTAACGGCGCTCTGTGGCTTTGCAGCTAGGAGCAAAAATCTATTACGAGACGTCCATCATCATCCGCAGTGTCAACATCTCCATTCGTCAACTCATCGATTTGGTTTCTCTGTTAGTGAGCAAGATTGCTGCGGTTGACTATGCATGCAAATACAACACGGGGCTTTCTGTGGTCGGACGTTGAGACAAGGACCTTACTGAACATCTGGGGAGAACAAGATATCCAGATAGCGTTGGATGGAAACTTCCGAAACAGCTTTGTCTACCGTGATGTTGCCCGGAGGTTAGGGGCGATGGGGTTTGAAAGGACACCAGAACAATGCAGGGTACGGGTTAAAAGCTTGAAGAGGCAGTACTTGTTAGCAAAGGAAGGTAATATACGGAACAATGGCCAGTATCACAAGATATGTAAATTTTACGACACCATGGAGAGAATATTGAGCAACCGGCCCGCTATTGACCCCCAGGAGTTGATTGACAGTGGTACAGGTGGGGATGAGACCGCGGACGGCATGGAAGACGAGGGAGAAGATGCTCAGGACACATACTCTGAGAGCATGGGGGAATGTCCCATTCCTGCAGAAACTGAAGTGAAGTTGGAATATCCAACTGTCCCCATTCCCATTCCTGTGAAAGTGACAGTAGGTAATAATAGTGAGTACAGACTCTTTGTCCTCCTACACCAGCTCCTCTGTATTAGATCAATGCAGTATTATTTCCCTGCTAGATTGACGATTAACATAATTTATTGTCTGTTGAAATATCGTATGTCTAAGTCTAACTTTGTCTAACTTTCCTCCACTACAGGTACTTCAATAAGACAATCCTCCACTACAGGTACTTCAATAAGACAAAATAACAGCAACCAGTCAGCCAGTACTTTTACCTCTAGCAGACCTAAACGGCCAAGGAAGCGGCGTGCCAACTTCCCTATGGAGAAGTTGATGGAGCAGTTCCTGGAGCAGAGCACCCAGGCTGAGGAGAGCTTCTACCGGATAGAGGAGCAGCGTTTGCAAGCAGAGGACCGTCGGAGAGAATCCGAACATGCCAGGGAGCTCCACATGCTCCAGATGCTCGGTCAGATGTTCTCCAGCATCTCCTCAGCCAGCCCTGTGTCTGTGGCTACTCTTTCAAGGACTGTGCCACCCACCCGTGCCCCTGTGTACTCCAGTGCCTCCCCCAATTGCCCACGTGGCCAGACCAGTCACCTCAGACGTCCTTCGCCCCAGGCAGACTGTTTCAGCCAACAAAGTCAGCTGTTGAACTCAGATCCCCAGACATTAGGTACTAGCTTTGCTGTCACCTGTGGAGCCTCAAGGTGGAATGTGACGATGTGAAGAGAAAGAGGAAACAGAAGCTTTATCCACCATAATGACAAGGCTCAATGATAGACCCGTCACTCTATTAAGCCTAAATCATGTTTGCATTAGGTGGATTGTAGATTTAGCCTTATCCGAATCAGATGATTGACACAATGCTGGTTGTATATCTCTATGTTTATGGTGGCCCGCTCTAGTACTGTCTTGTCTGTGAGAGAGACCTGATAAGATAGAGTGATCCTGACTCAGGCACACTTTTAATCTGTCACTATGTTTTTCCCCCCAGTGTTTGAACGTTACCTCAGCTTTGGGTCCACATCACACAGAGGCATGGATGATGATGTTGTTTCACTGGTAAAGAGCATAGTCCCTCCACTGACATCCAAAAAACACAAGGGTCAAGATGGACGAATTGGGATCATTGGCGGTTGTCAAGAGTATGTTACACAAAACCACCTTCTAGGTTGGCTTGCAATACAAATAACCTTATTTGGTAAATAATATTTAGTGCGTTTAGTCCTTACGCATTCTGGTTGCTCTGTGGAACCTTCCTCATTATGTTTTCCATCTTTTCTCTCCAATTGTCATGTTAAGGTATACAGGAGCTCCGTACTTCGCTGCAATCTCTGCATTGAAAGTGGTAAACAAACTGATTTTAAGCTTGCCATTACATCTGTCATTCAAGCTAGCCATTCTGATCTGTTATTTTTGGTTTAAGTCTAAGTGGTGGAACTGTGACTCTTTGCCCTCTCTAAGGGTGCTGACCTGTCTCACGTATTCTGCACCAGGGATGCTGCAACTGTTATCAAGTCATACAGCCCAGAGCTCATAGTCCATCCTGTACTGTAAGTAATAATATAGTAACATTCTATTAATGCACAGTTCTTTTTATGGGCCTTTCTTCATCATGATTGGCGATGATCTTTGAGTTATATAAACAGTAATTATCAATGTATTTCTATGCAAACTCATGTTATGCCATTATTTGGGATACTCAAATATTACTTTAGCTTAGTGAAAAATACAGTCATTTCACTTAGAATAACCCAGATAAGCTCTTTTCCAGATTATGAGAAATCCACATATATTTGGGATAGACTAATAGTTTTTGAGATGTTGAGGCATGGATAAACCCTATTTCTGTTGACTGTTCCTTTTCACCATCCGTGTGCTCAGCTGCCATGGTAAAAATTCATAATAAGTCTTTATCTATGTATACAAGGATTATTTATGCACAGGGCATGAAGATGCATATAAATAGCTTATCCAAATACAAGTTTAACCAGGGACGCACTTAAACACGGTCCATGTAACACATTGATAATGTTGTTGTTGTGTGTGTATCAAGGGACAGTCCTAATGCAGTGGAAGAAATAGAAAAATGGCTCCCAAGACTGCACAGCCTTGTGGTAGGACCAGGGCTTGGGAGAGAAGATGCACTGCTGAAAACAGCCAAGGTCTGTGGAATATACCAACACTCTCCTGCACACCAATAGACCATATACTTGTCCATACTCGTATAACTGAACTCATACACATCAACAATTTTTTGCCATATGTGGTAAAAAGCTGAATTAAAGGCTGGCATTTTTGTTCTTAGTAATGAGAAAAGCACTGGTGAAGTACTATTACTATACTATACTATATACTATAGTACTATTACTATACTATACTATACTATACTATACTACCTTTGCATAACTTTTAAAATTATATAATTTCTAAATTAAATTTTGTTTTTCTATTTCTTTTAGGAGGTGATAGAAAAGTCTAAAAGCAGAGATATTCCTATAGTCATTGATGCAGTGAGTACTTGTCTTGGCTGTGGAACAGATTGGATTTTATTTGCAAAGACAGGCATATTGTATTTACTGATTGTGTGTATATCTATTTTGTTTGTTTCCAACAGGATGGATTATGGCTAGTTTCCCAGCAACCATCTGTCATTCAAGGGTACCAGAAGGGCATTCTCACACCTAACTTCATGGAGTTCACCCGACTCTATGAGGCACTGGTGGGTCTATCAGTGAAGTTCATTCACCAATTGATGGTACATCATTCTTCACTCGAATGATTGTGTATGTGTCTGTTGTATTTACTGTCTGTCATAATGCTCTCTCAGCACCATGAGCCTATGGACAGTAGTGATCATCAACGGAGTGCCATGCAGCTCAGCGTAGCTATGGGCAACCTGACTGTGGTGCTCAAAGGGGAAGAGGATGTTATTACGGACGGCAGCAAGGGTAAGCACAAGCCCATGAAGGCACTCATCCTTGTAACATACATTAAAGTTTGTGTCAGCAATTGTTTTGCCTTTTATAGTGCAGTTAAATGCCTACAGACATTAATTATCACCCATTCCTCAGCTCTTTTGCTTTTGGAAAGATACCATGCAGACATTTTGCACAGGACCACAAAGCTTTGACAGTGGCCTCTTGATTTCAGTGATCTCACACAGTACTGGGGGCAGCGGGAGAAGATGTGGCGGGCAAGGTGATCTCCTTTCTGGATCTCTGGGTGTGCTGGCACATTGGGCCTATGCTTCTTCTGCAGGAAAAGACAAAAGGTACAGGCACAATGGACTGTTTGACTTTACTAGGCAGCAACCTCACAATGGGTCTTTTTTTTCTTCAATAAATAAAGCATCATTTGGATATTTGTGGTTGTCAGTTTTCCTGACCTTACAGTAAACCTCTCTTATCCTCTCTCAGCGTAAATCCATCAATGGTGGCAGCATTTGGGGCCTGTTCGCTTACCAGACAATGCAACAGTCAAGCCTTCCGCCACCATGGCAGATCCACCACCACCTCAGACATGATCCAGGAGATTGGCTCTGCCTTCAAAAAGCTCTTTGAAAGTTAAAAAAAAAAATCTACCATCCAAAATCCAGATTGTAAAAAGTTGTTGATAGGCCTGTACATACTCAGTCTTACTTCTATACAAACACTGTTCACAAAAAACACAAATTTTCAAACCAGGATAGAAATTGTATGTGCCGGTGGCACATGGACTAATGGAAAGATGTATTTACCAGGCAGAATTGTAATGGGGGGCTAATGGAGAAAGTATGGAAACTAGCCCCTGCAAGATATAACTCAAAATTCCATGTTTATGCAAACAGAATTACATGGACAGAATGACATATTGCCCTCATAAAACCATCAACACACCATCTCCATGATTATGATATGACTATATTGAGCCATCAAACATGTTGAAGCTGAGGTTTTACAGCCTGCCCAAGTGATGAATATGGAAATGTAAATTGGTGCTTTGTAAATAGTAAAAATAAAATTTCAAAATTTGAAATAAAAGTAAATAGAATTGATTTTTTGTGTGAGCCACTTCATTGAAATTTTAAAACACAGTCTATAATAGTAATATCCCTTTGTCGCCACAGAGTGGCAATGTTGATAATACTAAAAACTTTTTTTATGACTCGCTTATACCAACACCTGAATCCTGAACAAACTGCGTGCCAAAGTGATGGAGACTACGGGGTTTATTTGGCGTTAATCCGTGCTAATACACTAAACAAAATTATAAACCCAGCATATAAAATATCTATTTCTGACAAAGGGTTATTCTAATCTTGGAACTTTTCATGCATGATAAAAAAAAAGGGTTAAATCAACCTCAATGCGAGACTTTAAAATATATATTGCTCAACTAGTGATAAATCGCGATAACGGAGTTAATCCCCAGACCAGACAGGTATAATAAAGACAATAATCACGATGCGTGACCATTACACGGACACTCATTGGACTGGGGACAATAAAAGGCCACTTTTTTATGAAAAATGTATTGTATTACATGCTGCGTTTATAATTTTGTCCAGTATATATGTACTTTAAACAACCACTTGGTTGTCTGGATGTATTATTCGCTATTAAAAACAAAAATATACAACGTTATGCATTTCACTCCAATATTAGCTGTAGATGCGCGCTGTAACGCGCATGCGCACCTCCGACCAGAATTGTTCAACCAGTTCACTTAACATTAGCTGGGCTGGTAGGGGTCGGCTTACCTTAGTGTACACGCCGATCTAGAGCGGGTAACAACAGCAAAAACATTGTCACTGAAGACCACACATAACTGCATATAGAAGAAACGAATATCCATCAAGGTAAAGATTTTGCGAAGCACTTGGCTGTTAGCTAGCTAGATTCAGTGTTTTAGCCTCGCATTGACTAGCTAATGTGGACGCTAACGTTAGCTATGTAGCGTAAGTGTAGCAAGCTAATTTAGATGATACCTTGGCTTGGGTAACTAGAACACACACTGTAACAGGATTTGGGTATAAAATGCCCCTTAGATTGTTAAAATCTATTTTTTCCATTGATTCTGCGAATAATTTAGTCTTTACCCTAATACTGTTGCATGACATTGTGTCATTATGGCTAGATGAAATTGCTACAAACCTAACGGTAGTGTTTGTCACATTGGGACGTAGTTTGCATACACAGTTAAAGTGAGCTAATCAGCCAACGTTAACTACGCTACTTAACCAATGAGTGCCGTCACAAGTAAGACTTTCACAGTTCATCCCATTGTGAGTAACGTAACATTCGCAGGACTGAAAAAAGTTACCCAACGTCACAGGTTAGCTTTGGCTACGTGGGCTACTCTCGTTACCCAAACGCCACCGCCTGCAATCAAGACCAACGACGTTAACTCGTTTGTGGTTGGGCCACCTGTCAAGTTAGGTGGTCAGTTGTCCACATTCGCCACGATGGATGCTACCGTCTAACTTCAGTAAACGTACATTTCCAGCTTTGCTTTTTTGGCAATGTACGTTTACTGAAGTTAGACGGTAGCATCCATCGTGGCGAAACCGCGCTGGTAACCCAGCAACGATCCTAGCTGCAATTAAACTAGCCATCGTTTAAGTTTATTTTGTTATCTTTCTATCCAAGCGCATTCATTTAGCAGTTACGTCGATGGGCTATTTTATTAGGCTATATTCTGACATATGCCACCTTCACAAGCTCTATTTGAAAATATGTTATACTCCCCCACACACACACACACGTTTGGACCAGTACGGGGTTTATTGCTAGACCCATTTGAGATAATCCACATGAAACATAATGGGAAAGGAGCTTCTTGTTAAAGACCAAATAATTGCGCAACGCTGATTACTGTAAAGAAATACAATGGATGGTAATAACCATCCATGAGTAGATCTCTAATTCACGTTATGGGTTTACAGCGTCATTAGTAAAGCAACAGTAAACATACATGCTACTGTATCACCGCTTTTATTTTTAACCGCAATAGTTTAACCTGAATACATTCCTGGACTGCACAACAGGGGGTTATTGCAAGTTTCTTACCACTTAGTTTTTTCAAATCGTAGTAACAATGGTGTATCTTTGCTCACATTTTCCAATTCCGTATTTGCAACACCCATAAGACATTTTTTAATAACGTACGCCTCATCTCGAATGAGATATTCAACCAGCTAAAATGTCAGACCTGCTAATTGTTAAATAGGCCTTTTTATTTTGTTTGTTTTGGCAAAACAGGTACAGTGGGCGGACTTTCCTGTGGTAAAGACATCCACAATGTTGAACCCGACCAATGGGGATCCGGTCCATGTCGTGGCAAATTATGTTGAGGAATATTTGGATCTTGTCGAATCACTGCCCTTCGATTTACAAAGGAGTGTGTCCCTCATGAAGGAAATTGATGCAAAATATCAAGGTAAAAGTGCCTGATGGTAGGGATGTTGACATTGATGCTTGACATACCCCAATTTCCATCTTTATTCTGCTTCAAAACAATGTTACAAAAGGTTACCAAAACCTTACTGTGGCATGAATGGCACTTAGTCATTAGTCAAATAAATTATGCTTCAGTCATTATGCAGTGCTCATATAAAAAAAGTGACAACTGTATAACCTATTTGATTTATTTGACCATTGATACTCTGATCTCTTTCAAAAACGATTATCTTATCAAGTCTTCTCTTCATAAACAATTACTTATTTATGCTGGTTTATTTGGCAGCATAGCAATCAAAGGTCTGGGTAACAGCAGTGAGACAGTGTTTATATTTAAGCTATACCAGGCAGAGATGGCCCCTGACAGAGAAGTAATATTTCATAATTCATTATGTGCCAATGCTCCCTTAACCATCCATTATGGCAAGTACTTGGTGTATGTGTTTAAAATATTATTTAAAATATTACTGTATTGCTTGTACTGAACCTTTTCCCCCTTTATTATGACTTGGGCAGATGTTCTTAAGGAGCTTGACGATGCCTATGAACGGTATCGCCGGGAGTCTGACCCACTCCAGCGACGTAGGCTTCAGTTATCTATTCAGAGGGCGCTGATCCGCAGCCAAGAGCTTGGAGATGAGAAGATACAGATTGCTGGTCAAATGGTGTGTAAATAACAATCTTTCTTATCGGCCTGAAAATGTTCCAGAAGCCTTTTGGCATTAAAATGCATTAGGGCTGTCATATTTCTGAACTTTCATTGTCACTGAAACATTACCTGGAGAAATTAATTTGGATTTATTCAGATCTCCAGCAGTTCATTAAATTACAGACTTAGCTGTCATTGTTTTGACTTGAATCACTGTTGTCGAGAGAATGCACACGCAGGAGTGCATGCCACCATACAAGGCAGATTGCATAGCAAACTGCTGTGCAGCCTAGTAATGGATAATTTCATTTAATTGTAATTTTGTGGCACCCTGCAAGCAATATTGATCAAATCATCAAGCTGCTTTCTGAGCAACCTGATAGCCACAATCTGCACCCTAATTTATTTATTTATTTTTTAAGTTTAGGAATGAGACTTTCTGGCACTTTCTGGTGCTTCAATTCCAATGCTACAATTGCTCATGTAGTTATTTGCCACCTCATCTACTCTGTACACCTGTAGAACATTTTCTGATAAAACATTTAATGTGATTCTTTATTCCAGGTGGAGTTGGTCGAGAACCGAACGCGACAGGTAGATTGGCATTCTGAGCTCCTCCATTCCTCTCAGGAAAGCCCAGAGACCCATGTCCCCGCTGCAACTACCATAACTACCACTGCAGCGTCCATGATGTTGTCCTCATCAGCCACCATCACTCCAGGCAAAGCGGGACACCATGAAAAAAGACGCGAAGAGGTCACCCCGGGCTCCGGTGGCGGAGACAAAGCTGGCGGGAAACGTTCCAGGCGGCAGAAAAATGGAGAAACCCGGGAAAGCTACGGGGCTCTAGATCACACTGAGGATGCAGGCATGGGGGCATCCCGGGAAAAGAGGGCCAAAACATCTTCGAAGAAGAAGAAGCGGTCAAAGGGAAAGTCTGAGCGAGAGGTGTCGCCCCCAGACCTGCCCATTGACCCAGATGAGCCAACATACTGCCTGTGTGAGCAGGTGTCCTACGGGGAGATGATTGGCTGCGATAATGATGAATGTCCTATCGAGTGGTTCCACTTCTCCTGCGTGGGGCTTCATCATAAGCCCAAGGGCAAATGGTTCTGCCCCAAGTGTAGGGGTGAGAATGAGAAGACCATGGACAAGGCCCTAGAGAGGGCTAAAAAGGAGAGGGCATACAACAGGTAGCTGCTCTGACAGTGAACACTATTAATGTATTGATATTAATTTTGTGTCCGTTCGTTGTATTTTTGTATTATTCATTTACTATCAACGCTGTTTAAAATACATTAAGAATTTAAGAGGGAGGTCTTGTAAATAGTTATTTTTGTACGTGCTACATAGCTGTAAAACAAGATTACTCCCTTCACTCATTGTGAAGCCGTAGACATAATATAATGCAACCTGCATGTTTTGAGCCAACTCCCGCATTTATACCCCCATGGTTATAATTGGTAAAGCTGTATCATGCATGCAACATCATCCCACAACGTCCATTCTGAATTAACAAATAAAACAATAACAAACAATGTGGAATTGTATCTGATTGTGATGCCATTATGCTGAGTTCTGCCTTGGTTAAGAATGATGTCATAGTGCTGAGTTCAGTCTATAGAATTTATTTTGACGTTTCATTATCCATCCAAAGCAAGCTGCTGTCACACTGCCATTAAGAGAATTCCATCTGATAATTAAGAGTTCTGAGTGAGGGTACTGTTTAGTCGTAATGGAGAGTTCTGTTGTAGTCTGCTGTGTTGCCTGATAATAAATTGAATATTTTTAGAACAGTATAGCTGTCTTTCATGCCCCTATGATTGTGCACTGTTTTGTCACTAAGGATACATGGATATAATTGACTTGTAGCCCTTAAAGCTACATAACTATATCAGGTGCATTTCTAGTGGTTCAGTATTGATTAATTTGTAGGATGGTAAGTTTAAGTTTGTCTACATTCCAGTTGCATCTTATTCTCTCAAAGAATGTTATGCATAATGAAATCCATTGGCCTTGACTAAGGATTTCTCAGTGATAGCATTGCCCCTACCGCCTGTGCTCCACTGTCATATTCCAAAATAGCAAAGCAACAACTCCTCACGTGTTATGCCAAGTGTTACTAAGTGCTATGGATAGATACTCATGTTTACGCTAGTATTTTTTTTGTCAGTGTTATGCAACATTGTTTATCACTGATAATACCAATACCATACCAGCTTTAATAGTAATTTCTTAGACTGTTTGACACCATCACTCCCATAGGCAATACCCACTGACAAAACACAGGAACAGAAATGATTCCCCTATAGGGCACAAACGAACCTTTCAGCAGCGTTGGGACATTAGAGAATCATTTTCATCAAGAATATTGATATTTTGGAGCATGTGAAAGTACATTTTCAGACGATGGAAGCCTGTGGAAGTAGTCAATTAGTACAAAATGGATACCAAATTTCTCAGTAAGAGGCAATGTAACTTTCATTAAAGTGAGAATGACATGACATATCAAACATTTAACTGGCAATTTGAAGAAAAAACTTTCACACAACAATGAATTTGCCTTTTTTATTTACAAGTGCTGAAAAAAATGACATGGGGGACAACCAGTGCAAAACCTGTACATAAATTCAGATGCATGTTTCTTATATACACGAGTACTGAACAGGAACGTGAATACACTCTTTCTGTCATGCATGTAACAGAGTTCACAACACAGCAAAGACATGATTTTAAAGTTGTGGGTCAGACTTAGTTCTAGTCCAAGATGTTCAGGCTGCAAATTCTCCCAAGGAAAGGTGAGTGATCAGATTGGAGCCAAGAGAAAATTAACTACGGACAAAAAAAAAAAAAAAAAAAAGAACTGGGGCACAGACTGAAAGGGACCCATTGATACATCCTCCATAATATTTCACCTAATCAGTCAGGGGGGGGTTATTACAGCAAGATAGCACACACAGGCATTGTTGGCAGATGGCCCAAAACAGTCCTTTGTGACAAAAGATTTCAAAAGGCGAGATTCAGCACATATTTCCCCTCACAGACAAAAAAAGAGGAGAATAGAAAAAAAAAAAAAACGCTCCTGGTGGGCAAGAAAAAACAGATGCTATGAAAGGAAGGTGATGGTAAAGTGCATAAAAGCTTAAAATCAAAATGTGAGAGGGATCCAAAAAAAATAAAGAGGTACTCCACTAAAACTTGCTGCACGCAGCTCAACGTTGGAGAGAGCAGCCGTCAGGATGATGTGGTCAACTGTCTCTCCAGCTCTGTTCTACGATGGCTGACACGCGCTTCTCGTACTCCCGTTTGTTCTCCTGGTAGAGCTGCGCTGCCTGACTGTTAGCTGGACTGTTGGGGTTTGGTTCGTCAAGCAGGGACTGGGTGAAAGGAAAATAACCCATCAGAGATCGATTACAGCCTAAAGAGAGATAAATACTAATACAGCACACTCTTAAGTGGACAGGCTTCTAGTACAAGTATCGGTAGGTAAGTAAAAACCTGTTATTCATGTCACCTTGCCATGCTTGTACCATTTCAGTACTACTCCGACAAATGTCATTATTTTGGCACATTATGTTAACATCGCCTACCTGGATAGAAGTAAGAATAGAAGATACATCATAAGTGGGACTCCAACGATTCTGTAGGATGTCCAAACATATACTGCCATCTGCATAAACTGTAGAAAAAACAGCTACATTAAAACTGGCCACTACTACAATTATACATTACTCTGAATATGAGCCATTGGATGGGATGTAATATTCATACCATTTGGATGGAACATCTTTGAAACAAATCGTACTGTGGGGGGTTTATTGGGGTATTCTTCTGTGAACTCTACAGTCAGTTTAAATGTACCTGGTGCAAAAAGAAGAGGATTTAGTTGCAAGCCACCTGACGTGCCTGTGTCTCTGAGGTGTAATGTATTATTCTTAACAACTACTGGAAGACTATTGAGAGTGATGCTATACAAGAAAGCACTCAGTCTTGTTAGACAAGGAAACAGTCTATATTATGTTGACTTCCAACTTTGCCCACTTTATAATAAGACAGCTATATAAAGATGGATTTTAGGTTGTCATTTTAAAAGTCTAAAGAAAGACATAAAATGAGGCAGGGGCTAATGTTAAGTGTCAGCTGCCAGATGCCTTGTATTTCTGTTCTATGCATGTATCCATGTTATTGTTGCACTAGTGGGACCTAATGCCTAGGACAATGTATGAGAATGCTTTCTAAATATGGAGCTATAATAAAGGCAACTAACTTTGCTATATATATACATTTACCATGCAACATAATAACACTGGATCTTACATAACAAATACAAGATCATTGACAAACACACCATAAAATACTTACCATCCTCAAAAGGTGTTCCCTCTGGGCTGAGGTTAAAAAAAAAAGTATTTGGTTACGCATTTCGCATTGTAAGAAATAAAGGAACAACATGATTTCAATCTATGGACACTGTGGTTACGCATCAACACCTTACCCAAATATGACTGCATTCCAGACCATGATGTTGTTTTCAGATGGGGCACCACTGACACCAGCTGGAGGGTCCTCCTGTAGCCTTCAGAACCATGGAGAAAAAAAGGGGTTCTTATAAATGCCCAATTCAGCAACCTCTGTCACATCATTTTTGCTCAACTACTGGCTATGTTTATAATCATTTCACTAGATGGAAGATCACTAACCAGCCAAATAGAAAGTTTAGGATAGAAAGTGCTACAGATGACAGCTGGTTACTGGCTAAAGTGACTGGTAGAGGAAAGAGACTCACCAGCCAGTCAAAAAATGTAAAGGCTAATTGATTTTAGGCAAATAGATTAAAAAAAAAAGACGTTTGACCTTGTAGGGCTGAAACTTTATTTTTTACAGTTTTAATGATTTATTTTTCCCCCCAAATCATCTCCTCAATTTCCCATAAGAGACTAAATGCTAACAAAATTACACTTTGCAACATGGCAGTTGATGGCACCTCACCTTCTCTTGTATTATGACCCTAACCTGCCAGATGGGGGCACTATAATTAAAGGTCAAAGTTGAAAATTTGAAAAACCTACATTATCTGTACCTTTGTACCACGTTTTAGAGTACACATCCAGCTAATTCACTGAGAGGCTATTACACTATGCTCAAATGACAACAGCAAATGGAATAATAGTTTTAAAAAAGGTTGCTAATATTTTAAGTATGATTGTTCAGACTGAAAAAAACACCACAGACTTTCAATATTGAGACTGAAACTGTTGTCAGTGTTAAATTTTGAACATCCCCACATTGGCATAAACCAATGACTACATAAGCATCTGACAAAAGTGTCAGTTTCAATATTGAAATTATCTGTGGTGTTTGTTTGTTTTTTATCTAAACATAAATGAGTCTCACTAGAAACTCAAAACAAAAAAGCCAAGGCTCGTCTCAAAGGGGACAACGTCTTGAACTAGGTATATTGGTAGGTATATTGAATTGGCAGAAATTTGAGACCAACTTTATGAACACCTAAAGTGCCCAGGTTGGTTATATGTGGATATGGTCACATTTATTTGTCCATTGCATCATATATGTTAGCACTACAATTAAATAGGGCTTACTGGAATTTAAATGTTAAAACAGCCTGTAATTACAAAAGGTGTTTGTCTAAGAGGTAGCTCCACAAACGGACTCTTTTAGATCACAGCCTTGGTTTGTAATTTCAATAGTTTTGCTTTGGTAAAGTTCTTCATGTTCACAAACATTGCTTTTAATTGACAGCTATTATATGAATAACGTGTATAACGTGAAATTTATCTGAGTAAGTTTGTGTTCTACCAAAAAACTAGAGATGATAAGACCTCAAAACAGGCAAATCTACTCGAACTACATGTACACGGCCATTTAAATGTTAGCTTGCTCATAGGAAGTTAACTAACATTAGCTAATACAATACAATTGCCGAGTAGTTGGCCAGTTAGCCAATAGCTACATTCTACCCGTTGAACGTTAAACGGAAAATTACCAATAAAATAGTTCAGGCTTGTAAGATAATAACCAACTAACTTACACTATCTGCGTTAACGTTCCGTTTTTACTCGTGAGCTCGACAAGTCAACGGGTTAACATTAGTAAACTATGCTAGTAAATCTTAGCTCATGTTGGCTAACAGTTAGCCTAGCTAACGTTAGCTGTTTTTGACACATCATACCACCATCAGCATAATTCCAGGAAAAATCAACTCACCGTTTAAAATCTCTCATAAGTCGTCTTCTTGCCGGAGTTGACATCGCTTTATTTGTATGTCACGTACTGACGACGCTGAGATTTTAACGTAACCTCTTTTAATCAAACGATATGTTATATTGATGATTGTTTTTACACCATCACAGTGCCAGCGGCAGTCTGTCGTTTCCTCTGCTGTGATAATCCCTGGCCTGACTAGCCTAGCTAGGTATATCCGGCCATACCACTTAGAAAAGGGGTAACCTCTTGAATCCTCCACAAAGCAACATAAAGAATGTGTGCATATTTCTTATCGACACTGCCATACGATTAAACGTAGTTGATATATTTATTTGGAATTAGACTGCGTTATACAACGGTCAAAACAATTGAATGTTAACTATTTTCTAATTTCATAGCTCTGCGTCATCTCCCCCACTCTTTATTTGCGACCAGCTTCCGTCGGGAGGCGTGGTCAGACAAAGTGACGTGGTATTTGTGCAGTGCAGGCTGTGACAAGGTCGGCCCTGGCGACAGGTGATCAAGCGACTGTACCCAATTGTGTTTATACACTTTAAGTTGAAAGATGAGAAGGTTGTGTCTTTACCGTTTAGTTCGGTATTCTGCAAAAAGGGGACATTGATAAAAGCTCGACTTACATCCATGCACTGCCTTTGTTTAGACTGTAAACCTGACTTGTGATCGCTAGGGTTCTGTAACGTTTTCTCAAAAACGTTCAGTTCAACTATCAGTACAACAATCTTCCATGAGGTCAATATAGTTTTCTATAGAAAATTATTCAATGATACCCTCAGCATATAATCTAATACATTGTGCAAACGTTTTTCCTAGACGTGTACAAGGACGTGCAAAACACTGTAATAGTGGTAATTAAGCATGATCAAAGTTTCGGTTTCACATACCCATTATTTATTTTGAATTAATGAATAAGATGGAATGCATTTCAGTAATTGAGTAAAGGTTTTCTAAGTGGAGGCATTGGTTCAATACGGATGCCAGAGTTATAGTTTATGCGTGTTTATAGTAATTACAAAGTTATTTACAGCTGAACACAAGTAACATCATAAACCAAAACTGTAATTAATTTAGCACTTTTTCTTTAATAACTCAGAATTCCACTTGCAAGAAGACTTAATCAAAGAACACTTGTAGATCCATGAACAAAAAATGGGCCTGCCTTACAAAACAAAAGGAATTTGGGCCTGCCCTTTACAACAACAAATAACTTATATTGTGAGGAACTGAACCATTTACTGGATGGCTTTAAGGCAGATGAATGCTTGTTTAGGTTTACATCAAGCTTAGCAAAGAGAACAGACGGCCTATCAATCAGATCCTTTAGAACTTAGGACCCATGGTAAAGAAGCATGGTGCTGAAGAGAGCATGGTCATAGAACTGCTCTGCTTTCACAGACTTCTGGTGCTCCACTTGGCTTCCTGCAGTACTGTTGAAAATGGTCTCAGGCGTGTCCCTGTAGAAATGATGATGGTAATGGCTGATTTCAGGTGATGGGTCACATCCATTTGGAGGCTCTGGCTGGCTGTGACCATTTGACGGAATATCCCCACAGAGAGTTTCACCTGCCACTGGAAATGAGACAAATGAAATAATACAAAATATACAGGGCATACATACAAGTAAATTATATATTTTTTGACCATGTTGCTGCTACTCTAGTTAATGGGACAGTACCATGCGAATCAAACATCATCAAATTGACTTTGTTTTGCACAACTATTTCACGAGGACCCATTATATCACAGGCGGCACATAAAGTGTAGAAACCCTTCCGAGTAACACTTTAAAATACTAGAAAATTCTCATTGAACCCATCAAGGTTACATGCACACACAATACTGATCAACAGATTGCAAAATACACTCCGTGGAGCATTAGATAATTGCCTAAGTTTGACCTTAGACTTCGACTGCAGTGGGTCACATCCTGATCCACTTTGCCATTTTGCCACAAAGTCAGTGCTGCACGGCACACTGCCCTAGTTCCACTCCCACTCTATTGGTTCAGCCATCACACTGAGTCAAGAAAATCCAAAGTCTTTTGCAGACGTCTGCATGTGTCACAAGCCAAAGCCAGACACGCCAATTACTGGGATTTCAATGTGTTAAGCTGGAAAGTCTATGCAGCCCAATGAATTAACTAACTACAAGGGATATTACCATTTAATTTACTGACAGCCATATCCATCTGAAAACATTTAATAAGTTATCTTATTATCCCCAAGCTACTTGGTAATTTCAGATACTAAAAGGTGAACAGGAACAGGCCAACAACAAGAAGTGCACCACAATCATGTTATTCAAATAAATCAACATTTAATGAGTTTACATAGGCAAATACACAACTAAAACCAAACTAAGCATTGTAAATTCCAACTTGCATCAAAATGCAGTCAACTCCTGAACATTTAAAGCTAAAAAAAATAAAGCAGGCACCACCAGAAATGTAAGGTGCTAAAATGAACAGTTTACCAGGTGGAAGAATTTCCCTTATGTCTAAAGCAGTCAGGAGATGGTGAATTTTCAGGGTAAGTATTCAAAACAGCTTATGAAATCAAGCTTTAATTTAAGTGTAGAAATTCATGCAAATTGTCTTGAGCATACCTATTTTCAAATAACCAATTATCAAATTATTTCAGAAGTGTAAAGGTTATGAATAAATATACAGATGTGCAAGCCTTACTAGTTACGTTGAAAACCTTTGCTATTACACAGTAAACACCATTATTCACACCATACAGAATAAACAATTAAGCACTCTCTGCCAAAACGGAGAAGAAGGAAAAACACATCAGGTATTTCCAAACGCCAAGCCCCCAGGCCACTACATGTCTCTGTACATGACACCTAAAAGCTACAGAAAAGCTGCACAGTGAAGTTTAAACTTTGCAGGCTACATTCATGTTAGGATATGCTTTGGCATAAGGTAATTTTTGAATATAAAATAAAACAGCATTAGCTAATGTAATGAAGGTAGTTGCAGAGGGTAGTGCTTGCTGCAGAACCTGTAAGTGACATTTCCTCGGAGAAGAGTTAAATTTAAAATACAAAAGGACTAAGGCACCCTTAAAGATGCCTTTACTGGCTTTTCACTAAAACAATGCAGAATGAAATTAATTTAGACATTTTATTTATAAGTGAGGAGTGGCTTGGACAATGTTTTGGACATTGAAAACCTCAGCGGTAAAATGAAACCTTCAATCACTACTTAGATATATATTTCATTTGTATCTAAGTAGCACTCTACTCCCTTTGTTTTTTTTAAAGAAAATATTACACTTTCACTATTTTCTTCTATCTTTTGGGTGATGAGCATTACAACAACTTTAGCCAGTCCAACAGAAGGTAAATAGGTCTAATCTGTAAATTACTGGCAGTGATGTCATAAGGCTAATCTCATAGGCAACAGCCATCGTAGCACTGCATTCACCACAAGCTCATGTTGAACATTTAAGTTGTATGAACATTTAAGTTGTATTTCCTCTCAATGGGCTGCAAGCATACATTCACGTTCAATGAGAAGCATTACTGCAACCTTTTGGATTTCCCTCTCAGCCCGAGGCTCATTTCTGTCCGTAAAGCAAACATGACCTATATCAGCACTGCTAGCGCCAAACGGCTGCCAAAGGGATGCCAATCATCGTGTGTAATCTGGGACAGGTCAGAATAATTGTGCAAAACAAAACTCAACCGTTTGTTTTTCTACCTAAAAAAATATCTAAGGATTATACAAAAAAATTATGAATAAATCTGAATGTGTGAAACCTACCTATATGACAAAGAAATTTAGAAAATACTTTGATTAAATTATAATCAGATGGATATAACAAATACAAGGAAACTGATAAAATGCAGTACACGCAAATCTTGACATTTTACATTTCTCTCAACCATATCTCTTCACCGAGTCATAAAGACTGTATGCCTCTGTGCATACAATTTGCACCATAGCCAGATGGTACCCGAAAGACATTCTGCACTAGTAGGAATATTAAGAGTGTGCCGATTCAGACACACACACACATATACACACACGCACAAGCAGACACACACACACACACACACACACACACACTCTACAAGTAGGCATAGGAGTTGGTGCAGCGACAGGGGATCTGCATCGATGCCACAGTGATGATCTCCAGCTCTTTGGGCACAGGGCTTGACCCCCCTTGTTCTTCACTCTGGTCCATAGGGCCTGGCCCTTGTGGCGGAGCAAACCCATTCATCCCATACGCAAAGGGTCCTGGCCCACCTGAGCTCACGGTTGCCGCTGACTCCTCGTTCATGCTTTCCATCTGGACCTCTCTAGCACCACCCAGTGGCCCGTTTCCATTCAGCATTCCTGATGGCAAGCCCAGACCTGAGAACCGACAGAGACATCGTGTGGATAACACAGGAAGGAGTATTGTTCATTTGAATGATATAACAGAATCTCATTTATATATCTACAACCTCAAATATATGAACAGACCAGTATAGCCAACATGGAGGAAAAACATACATGTATATGTTGCAATGACAAAATATGTTGTGTGCAGTTCTGAATATCTTTGATGATGCATCCAATTAAATATTAAATACAATTTTTGCATTCAACAAATTAGACTGCTGGTGTTTTGGAATACATATTTTAAATGTGTGTGATCGCTTCATATTTGACTAGACTGAAATAGTTCTGGTATTTGATTTCAAATTGTCGACACATAAGTATCTAGGAACAGTCTTTGACTCTCAACTCAAGTTCGATGTAAACACAGAGTCGGTTGTCAAGCGTAGACAACAAAGAATTCACTTAATGCGGAAGCTTAACTCTTTTCGTGTCTGTGATACTATTTTATGTAATTTTTATCAATCATTCGTTGAAAGTCTTCTAACTTCCACATTAATTTGCTGGTCTAATGAAGGAAGGCGTGAAGGACAAGAATAGCCTAAATGGTATCGTGAAAGTCTGCTCCAAGATAATTGGAGCCCGGCAAAGAGACTTGTACTCCCTCTGGGAGAAACAGGTGGCCCAGAAAGCAAAAGGAATTATCAGACAATCTGACCATGTTCTGTCTAGTGAATTCCCTGTAATGCCCTCAGGCCGGTGTTATAATGTGCCCCTTAGCAGAACAAACCGCTACTCTAAGTCCTTCCTTCCTTCTGCTATCAGGCTACCAAACAGAAACTGTAGTAATTTTAAATGACTGTTACATTCTTTTAAACTCGGTTATTTATTTGAACTATAACAAATGTGTTATTGTATGCTCAGTACACCATGATCTGTCGCCTCTGACATTACCTTGCCTGTGAGTTTTGGAGTTGTGTGTATGGACTGGGTAAGCCGCAAATTGATTGCCGTTCTTGGGACCAATAAATTTGTCTGAATCTGAAATTACCTTTCCCAATAAATGTGGGTAAGTGAGGTTCTGTTATACATGGTAAAAATGCAGTCTTACCATTTTAACAGGTGAGCTTTCTAGATTGCTCTACCAGCTCTCTGTTAACTACAGAGAAGTGTGCTCTTTTTTTAGATGCCCAGTGAACTAGGCTAATGCATTTGCACATGTCAACATCAGATTTGGAATTCTGGCTGGCATACAGACCTCAGCCCCCTGCTTCTCTCTCTCACCATATCGTAACGCAGTACAAATAAATCAAATATGAAATGATGTGGCAGTGGGATTCACAATAAACCACAAATCAGGCATGTGATTGGCAAAGGACAAAAAAGCAGTAACATTTATATTTTTTTCAAAATGTACACAATTTTCAGGTCGGAAAATCTGGAATTTCGGATTAATCCGGAAAAGTCACATCGCTGACAAATCCCAGTTTATGCCTGATCTCAAAATGGGATAACTGGACCTTGACGCCCCAAAACACTGTATTTTTCTAATGCACAAGTTAGATCAAACTTATAAAATGATCAGCACTCCCCAAAGACCAGGACCCCAATGCCAACATAAACAAACACTTAAATTCAGATGACATAAGAACAGCAACTCACCATTAGTTCTTGCCTTCTTTATTTGATTGACTTCCATGCCATCGAATGACCTCTTTCTGCTGGGCGCCCCATTCAGGAAGCTCCGCCCCTGGATGGTGGGGTGAGACTGGCCCCCATTTTGGGCAGTACCGTTTAGGCAAAACCCAGTGAGCTGGCTCTGGGACTGAGCCAGGTTCTGCTGAAGGTTCTGGGCATTGGAGAGGATTTCGGCGCACTCCTGGAATCCCTGGGCATGGGCCAGGTCAGCAGCAGTCAGCCCACTGGCATTCCGCATACTGCACAATGAGAAGGGAGAGTGTAAGACACCCCCTGACAGTTTTTTGGTTTATACAAAAAAAACACACATTAATACACACATACACACACGCGCACACACACACACACACACACAAACGCGCACACAGACAAACACGTGCACTCTAATACTCACATTCTCTCTCTCTCTCTCACACACACACACACACACACACACATACACACACAGATATCTACACAAACTGCCTATGCTGCTCTACCCTCTCACATCGTCCTCGTCATCTTCATGAAAGATGACGACTGATCCTTGTTATGGATCATTTTCATCTTTCATAATACAACTAAAATCTGGAAACAAAATATCCAAAATAAGAGTAAAATAATTCTCTGCTGCAAAGGGACATGATTAAGATGGCTGAGTACGCACCAATTTTTCTTTTAATGAATGACTGAATCTAACCCACGGGTTAGCTGATAATTTTAAATTATTTACATTATATATGTAGATGTACTCCATTGAGCCCAGAGCAGATGCTGTTTTTGAGGTGATGTTCATCTCTGAGAGCTTCATTTGAGGAAAGGACATCAAGGATTCAGCAAGAGGTCAATGATGGAGTAAGGACCTCATCAGAGTTGAAGGATATTTGTGATGTTGACAGAAATTCAAGGTAATAGTGCAGTTAAGGAGATGTTCCCAATCAGCCACAGAGACAGAGAAGGTGGGCAAAGTGAAAGTCAAACTGGAGTGTATATGTGTGTGTGTGTGTATATATATATACACACTTCTGGAAATAAAACAAAAAAGTCCAGGAGCCTGGCAAGGCAAGGTTGAAAATATATTCCAAGGAGTGCAGGGTCCAGAGAGTCTTCATCCAAAAGGATATGACTTTTGTTAAGCAAAGACCACTATGTCATGGCATCCATTGTTGTCAAGAGAGAGAATGAAACGAGAATATGAAAGAACACCACAGAATGAGGTGGAATGAGACGAATGAGACTTTCAAGCATATGGAATCTTTAAGTCTGTTACATGCTGGAATTCTCAAGATCTAACCTATATCTTGCTCCAATTGAGAAGGATAATTAGAAAAGACAATGTACTTGTAACATCTTGACAGCTACAAAAAGCCCTCAACATTTGTAAAGCCACTGCTAATTTGGATTCAAATGTGTGCATTACACACAGTTCTGTTAATCATATCCGGTTGCAGCAGGAATATTGTGATCTTCTGACTGGGATTATGAATGAGCAAACAACAATGCTGTGTGTGGGAGATGTTTTCCTCACCTTACCCAAAAAGCAGGGAGCAAATAGTTTTGATTGGCATTTTCCAAATTCAATTTTGGTATTCAGTATGGCAGCAATGTCACTAGGTGATGATACGGCAAGAAAAAAATAAAACAAATAAATAGCATATTTTACGTTATTGCTATAAAGTAACACCATTACTCACCGGTACTCTTCAGGCAAATAGAAACCATATGCTATGGATTTGTCATCAAAGTGGATTTTATAAGACAGAAATAATAAGAGGCAGAAGCCCAAAGCTTACAGGCAGGCTTAAAGCAAGATAGAATTTTAAGTAGGCCATTGCCTACATTAGCTTGCTGCAGTTGTCTGGCATTTGCTTTGGCAAATATGACACAGGAAAGGTGAAAGTTGTCAACTAATGCCATGGAACCTATGTCCATGAACTGTCTATTAACCAATGCCCAGGAAGCATCTAGAAAATATCACAGTAAACAATAGAAGTATTTTAGCTCAATTGTTGGGATGCCAAACAGAAAATATTTTCAATGGCCAACCTGAAAACACTACTGCACTTGTTCTGAGACTAAATGTCATTGCGTTCTGGTGCAAAATGAGTTGGTGAAGAAACAACTACGTCTTTGTGTGAGAAGTGGAGCTTCTGGCCCACGTGTCTCAGCTTTCACCTCTAATGAGAGAGGGAAAAAATGAACACTTCACCTTCATCATCTGAAATAGATAGTAGTGCACCAGGGGAAGTACTCTCAGATCCACGTTACGCCAGAAATATGGCATACGTTCTCAGTGCTTTGAGGACTGCATCAAAAACAAACAAAAAAAAAAAGGGTAATTTTAAAACGTTTCATTCTAAATAATAATTTGCTGTTACCTGGTAAAACCAAGTGACATTGTCTTCCATACATTATTATTGGACATTGTTTTGGTCTGTGGTTCCTGTTTGCTCATTCATACATTGTTTTTAATAAACTGTTCTTTCTCTGAATCCTTATCTAAAACAGGTGTGCAAAAAAATAATCAAAGAAATAAAACATTGTGGTCAGGAAATAGTGCACATGGCAAACATTTTCTGTAGAATCAAAATTAAAAATCACACATTAACTTGCATACACATCACCCGTCCCCTTCAAATTAACGCTTCCAAGAGATTACACTTTCAAAAGTGTTTAAACTGACAACAGTTTTGGTGCTGAGGTAGATGGGACTGGTCTCACTCTAAGGAATATAAATTCAACTGTTCAAAACATCAACAGCTGCTTTGTGTCATTTCATCATCCATTATCATAAGTAACTTAAAAATACTTTTTTTTTTTTTTTTTAATGGGATTGGTTCCCGGGACTAATTGGTATGTTACTTGAGATGAGCAGTAGGACAAACGAATTAAAGGAGCAGCTTAAGTCAAGGAAAGAATGATGAGGAATTAATTGCTTTGCCTTTCCCTTAAAGCAATGATTAGGTGCTGTCAAAATGTATAGTCTTGCTCCCTATGTTAAACTAAGTTAATTGTGTCCTCTCTGTTAATAAGATAGAGGTCTAGAGACTCCTACAATGCTTTCTTGCAGCAAAAACCAAGGGGGGCTACGCTTTGGAATGTATGCAAATCCACTGTACCAGTGGCATAAAAGAGACCAGCATTGCAGATTATGCAAGCAGTATTTAAGTAAAGTAAATTAAGTAAAGTATTTGTTTGTGTCAAAAATGGATTTTTGTATGTGTTGATATTTAACATTTTGGAGTCAGATATTCTATGAAAGAAAAGATTTTGTCATTGACTTCTTCACATTTCAAACCGAAATCAGCAAATGTAGAGGATGCATTTGACATGAGTTCTATGTAATAAAATAATTATAATTAGGTATGCAACTTTACATCATCCGCAAACTATGGCTATGAGATCACTGTCCAATCATTTGGAACAGGAATTCTCAGACAAATTCTGTTCAAGACAATTTAGATACAGTCTTGGGGGGGATATGCAATGGAATTCAAACACTTGGAAGCCTCCATATTTGAGACAACAATTATGTATTGCAAGACTTCTTACCATCTTAACATTTGTTTTGGAGATCCCAACTCTCTACATAAACTATATTACTATTTACTCATTTCTCTCATTTCTATTTACACTATTGTACTATAATACAATAACATCCTGTAACTTAACTTCAAATTTTAACTATTTCAACACAAAAGATTGCATAAAATTTAAGTTTACATAAATGAAAGGGAAACAATAATCTTCTAATTAGAGTGTAATACTTAAACTATACCCTGAAAGTTAAAAACAATTATTCCTTCTCAGTGAGACCCACCATCTGTGCATTGATTCTCCAAAGTAGGTACCCCTGTTCCCCCGAGTTTGGCATACTACTTAAAAAAGGAAGCGTTAATTTTTTGTAAATGCCTGGTATGCTTTGCTTTTCTGCCCTAAGCACACAATCTGCATCTCCTCTTGCTATTCTCTAACCTCCCAGAGGCAACCTATTATCATGCTACATGTTGACATGGGACTCACATGATTAAACCTGTCCACATAAAGGGCTCCTACGGTTAGTTAACAAAATTAAAACAAACAAAACAAAAATAAAAAAAATCTGGATACAGGAACAGTCATGGATAATAAGCAAAGCATGCAGGTCTAAAAATTGTACTTTTTTAGTTTTGATTTATAAAGTCCTAGCATTAAAACCAATCACCGCAAGAAATACCTCAACAGTTTGCCAGTGTGTAGATAGGAAGCGATAGTGAGAACACTCAATGCCACAACAGTGCGGCTATCCCAGGGAACGGGGCAGACTCAGCAGTGTCTATTCTCCCCCTTTCTAGGATTACTTGAAAAAACCAAGTCATTTCCAATTCAATGGCTGCAAAACATTAAGACGTATGTTTCTGTTTCTGTTAACAGTACAGAAAATGTTTTTTTTTAAATTATTGTCACTTTCATAAAGGAAAAGGTGACAAAGAGATTAGATGTCAAACAGACTGTATGATATCATTGTATAGGGTTAATACTGTAAGTGACATACAAAAGAAAACAGTTCTTTGTAAAAGGCGAAATATTCTGTACAGTAAATTGACAGTGAAAAACCATTGCAACAGGATGATTGTTAGCATTATACAGTTAATAGTTCAGCTAATGTTGCTGTGCCAATCTAACCCATTTCACTGAGCTTCTCTTTGCTTTTCTCTTTGCACTACTCTACCCAACGACACCTCTATGCACTATCCTACTTGTTCCTAATTTACTAGTTGACAACCTCAACACTTTCGAGGCTCATGACAAAAAACAAACGAATAAAATATTAAATGTCCGATTTTATTTTTTTGTAGTCATACAATTAGTTATGCTGTCCGTAGACAGGTTTTATGTATTTGTGTAATTATTAAAAAAATTTCTCATACTTAATTCTTAATTCAATTTATAACCGATTTAATTTAGAATTGAAAGATCTAGAATGTTTGATCTGAAATTCCATGAACAGAAAAAATGGGGTTAATTTGCCCTTTTCTGCTTGCCTAGTGATAAGATGAGAAATCTGTTGCCCTGTCGGTCAATGAATGCTGTCAAGAAAGGGAATTTGGCTTTATGGGTGAAAAACCAGGGGACATACATGATTTTCTTCAAAGACACACCAACCAAATGTGTGCCAGTCCACCAATTAATTGTGAGTCTGAGGGCAGACATCCAGAATTATCAGCAATCAAGCAGTGTAATTTGAGTTGGACAAGTTCCTTTGTTCTTTGTCAATGTAATTGTGCAATTCCTCCTCCTGAGCGTTGTGTTGCATTTTCTCCATTTTTCACATTCTACCCTGCCAAGAGTAAATTGTATACTAAATAAATGTGGGACGATAAAGCAACAAAGGAATTGCTTGCTTCGGATTTCGGTCATTTACATTCCACATAATGGGCTTTAAATGTGCTAGAGGCTCTGGGTAATATTTTTGATGTTTTGGTTGTTGCTGGTACACTGACATGGGTCAATCCGAATCTCCTCTGAATACCATGGGAGTGAGATACGGTCAGTTAAATGACAAAGGTCTCCGAGGGGAGATTGGAAGACAGCAAGCGTCCTGCTAAGCACTTCAATTTCAAGGCAAAAGGGCAACATGATATCAGATCCATTTGGACCTGGAATAAGAAAAAGCCCTCCTTGCAGTAGCAAAGGTCAAAATAAAAATAGTATTTATGAGATTGATATGACAAATCAGCGAAATATGCCATCCTTTTCATAAAGAAAATTGATGTGCAGGAGTGGCAATATTCCCAATATATGTAAAAGCAGCTGTTAAAAGGAAAATGCTGGAATTTCAGATCAAATCCAACTAGTCTAAGACAATTATTTTTTGTTGCATGAATTTACCTACACCAGAAAATTAAACAAACAAACAAAAGATATTTGCATGATATATACTAATCATTGCATAATTAATTAATAAATAATTAAATCGGGAGTAAATTATCTATCACTGATGCAGTGGGAAAAAATCTCATTTACCATTCTAAGTATATAATTTACTAGACTAGAATTTAAAGCAATTTAAAAAGGGAAAGTAGAACCCACTTTATACTATTGTATTAATGACTTATAAGTTGTTATTAAAAAGAAATAGGCAGGCCCTTTTTCATGTCTAATCAAATAAGATGATGAATGAAGCTCCTTCACCAAAATATGGCCTTAGTAGCCAAAGAAAATTTTCCAGATTATAGAGGAAGCAGTTATGTAAATTGCCTTAATTATAACTTACAACGGAACTCTTTTTGTTGATTTCAGCTATTTAAAAATGACCAATACTCAATTTAACAGGCGTAATCCAGAATTGCAGTTTGGCGCCCCCTGTTAAAACACTGTAACCCAACTACTGACTTTGTTTACATATTGATTTATTTGACTGAAGATATTTTTTATGCCATATGAATTAAGGATGTTTATGCTGAACAGATGTTGAGATTCTTTAACCAATAGTCCATGCTTGATACACAAAAGGATACCTATAGTAATTTTAACTACATCTGGCAAGGAAATATTTCCATAAAGATCAGGATTAATTCACTGGATTTTTTTCTTTTTAATAAATCAGCAAAATGCAAAGGCAATTTTAAGGGAACTTAAGTGAAGTAAAAGTGTGCAAGTACATAAATAAAGTTTTATGGTTATGACACCCAAAGTTTAAGTCTGAAAGTTACTAAATTACAAAACAGATTTTTGTTTTTACCCTATTTGACATTGCCTAGACCGCTGAAACACTACAGGTACAGCTTAGGATATAAACACTATTACTACGAGACACTACTAAAAAAAAACAATTAGGCACACAATTTTGTTAACTTGAGACTTAAATGTAAGTTGAAACACTTTTTAATTTAGCCCATTTGAAATATAATTATAAAAACTTAAAATATTGTCATGAGCCTCTTCCCATCTAGTTTCCCTTTGTTTCCCTCCCAAAGTATCGCACTATATTTCTGCGTCATGAGCTGCAAAGGAAACAACATAAACAAAAAAATACAATTTTACAATCTAAAATCTGTAGGAAAAGAAAAATCACATTATATCATTTTCATCACTTATCAGTATTACTCAGCAGCTGATGACCAAATGCACATTACATCATCTCAACCAGGCCTGAAGCATTCTTTGAACATCTCTGCAATAAAGCATTGGATTCAATTTGATAAAATAATTACTACAACCAGGGGTTTCAAATGCCATGGAAAATATTATCTTAACCAACAGTAGATGGTACATCATCTTGGTTTATAGTCAACTAGTATACAATGTTTCCCAGCCACCTGGGATAACCCTCTTGCATATTCATATTAAATCCTGAATATTGCTCAAAGTAATACCATGACATTTTAAAATGTTCTCTCACTTGTCATATTATAAGGTGAGGTTCCTTCATTTGTCCTTTGACATTCCTAGAAAAAAGCTTGTTAGCGTCCCTAATTGAAACCAATGGACATTGCTAGCTAAAGATTAATGCGCTAGCAGAGCCTATTATAATTCTAAACTTGCTGAGATGCCACTGCTTATTCAGTATAATAATGCAATACAGAGCCTCTAACTCCATACTGTTACAAGTACCTTGTGAAAACAAAGAACAGCCAAAATTTATTGTGACATGTTGGCAGTGGAACCATTTTCACTGATGGCATATGGTAAACTTAAATCCCAATTTCACATTAACATGGTCATTTTGGTATTAGTGATGACTGTTAACCAAGTGATGAGAAGTTTAAATACCATTACATCACAGCATATAAACTCCCTGGTAGTTTTTGGTCATGGGATAGATGGTGTCCAGATGAAAAGGCATACAGCTCATTGCAGAAAAGAAATTGTAAGTGGATCATGAACAGGTTCGCATGGGGGAAAAGGCAGTTTAAAAAATACATTTAAAAGCAATTATCAGGATATAGCGATTTCTATTTTATTTTAAAGTAAGCCTCCGAGAATTTCTACTTTGTCAAGTTTCAGGGGTTGTTTATCCATCAAAAAGATTGATCTCTCAGACAGCAATTGTGGTTTAGTAAGTAACTACAAAAGTTGAAGAGTTTAAGACTTATTTCAATAACATCTACATTAAGGAGGTCAACTTTCCAAATCCAGTCAAAAATACAAGAAACAGGATTGATGGGTTGTGCCTCTGTAAGCATTTGTTTACTAGTCAGTCACACCAATAGTATTAAAATGTACTCTAAATAGCACAACCCTGCCAAGGAACAAAAACAGGTGTCAACTACAAAGGCGTGGCTGCACAATGTACCTGAGGTTATTACTTTTCTATTTCCTAGAAACCTGACTAGGCTGCAGGGTGGACAGGCTGTGGCAGTTTAATCCAGCCTGTCCACCCCTTAATTTTCACTAAACATTCCATTTATTAATTTATTCAACATCCTGGTGTTAACAGAATCCCCTGCCTTGTTTATGTCAGATAATATCTGCTCTAAAAAAATGTTTAGATGATCATAGTCATGCAGCCGATTAAAAAAAACAACAAGGAAACAGTCTCCCAGTTCCTGTATGTAGTGTTCAAACAAGTAATGGGTATTTCAACAGCAATGCAACCAATTTTAATGTATTGATTTTTCATTTGATGCAATAGAAATGTAGCCTCTTCATACTGACAATTAGGAAATGTGCATTTGGTCATCCAGTCCAGCTGTGCATGTAAGACACTAACCAAAACAAAGGTTAACAAAGAAAACCACACTCTGGATTCAACAAAGATCATGCAGTATGGCCTACTAAGCTAAAAAAAACAGTTGGTCAACCTTTACATTAAGTTGTTCTCAAGATTCTCAAGACAAGGCCAATTGGATTTAAAATATTTGCTTTTTAGTTAGTTCAATATAACTTTGCCAAATTAGTCAAGAGTTATAAACACTAAAATGATAATAGTACAATTTTTGTTTCAGTTGAGTATAACCCAAATTTTATTTGAAAAGTAGTTTCGAATACATATATGCAACCAAATATATACGGTAAGATGTTTTTACAGTGATTATATTACACAACGAGAGCAACTTAATGTTAATTGTTGCAACATTTAACAACAATTTCAAGGATTTATCAAGATGTTTCACATTTTCAAGGGAGCACCACCAAAATGGTTATTATTCATCAAAAAGTGCATCTCATGATCAAATTGTTTTGAGCAGTCTGGAGGCATGATTCATGAGAATTTGTCAAGACATGCTGCATCTGACACCATTGCCAGTTATCTAGCAATCCATCTTCTGGCTAAACATCCTGGCTGCTTAGTTAGTTGTACAGCCATGAGTATCTATGTTCCACTAGTAGAGATACTGAAAGTTTTCCAACTCCATTTTCTGGTGTTAGAGGGCACGTGACGATGTGTTCTATGATGATGCACTCACATAGAGGATAACCTAATTAGGCCAGGCGTCTATAGATCAGCCATTTCACAAAAGTTAACCTTCAAATGATAAGATAGATAGATTACTTTATTAATCCCCGGGGGGATAACTGCCTGTGACTGCTTCAAATTATACATTTGAACGCGTCTCATTTACATTTGTGTAGTTTACAAATGTATGCTAACCAATACTACATTTACACCCCAAGAGAGAAAAAAAAAACAAAAAAAAAACTTGTATCCCCCAGATCACTAATCTCGCCTGTCTGCATCACTGTAGAAAATGCAAAAGGTTAAAGAACAAGTATCTCCTAAATGTTCGGGACTGCTCTCATTTGGGGTTTTGGTGGTGATCCCTTGTAAAGGTGTAGCTGAGATGTTGGGTAGTTAAGTAGAAAGAGGAGAAAAAAAAGGAGATGGAAGAGCGGTGTAACAGGACTTACTCAGCTTTCGCTCCCTGAATCAAGAGAGCGTTGACACACTCCCGACTGCCCGCACGAGCAGCCTTGTGGACGGGCGCCTCGCCCACATAGTCCTGAGATGACAGAGATTGTGGTTATACCAAAGAAAAGTATATTGTTGTGCGCTAAAATAGGCGCGCGAGCTGAAACAGTTAAGGAGTGACCTTAGAAAGTGTTTTCAACACTGAACGTATGCTCGACTAGTAATTTATCACATCTTCCCTCCCCCCCGGTCCCTCCTTTTACATTTCCAAGGTTAAAACAACACTCCGAGAAGGACGGCGGGGTGTGACTCTAAGCCACAGTCTGAACTTTTCACCCAGACTTCACTGCCACCCACACAGCCTCACAGTTACACATTAGTAAGCAGGCGGATGTGAGGAAGGAAAAAAAATACAGCAAAAGGCCGTTGATCCAGGGAGATTTCCAACCAGCCACACAAGATGTAGGCCGAAGAGTGACTTCTACGCTTTCCTATTCCACAGACAGCTTCAGTACAGTAAATGCATGAGGCAGGATCACAAATCCTATCATTTTCTCAACTATGATTTTTTTTATTAAAGATATGCTGAATATTTATTTTATCTTTATTTAACCAGCAAGAGAAACCTGGCCATGACAGGCAGTAGTGCAATCAATACATAAAAGTTACCAACAGACAACATACAACAATTTATAAGGCATAAAGTCAAATAAATACAAAGTAAGGAACAGGCCAGTTAAAACATAGACAATTTACCTTAAAGTCCTTCATCAAAGATTTAAAAACAGCAAGTGAGACACGTTCTCCAAGCTTAAGCTCAAAGCTCCAATTTCCAAGCTCAAATGTCCAAAGAACATTATTAGAAATGAAAGGCAGTGATGTGTTTTGTGACGGCGAGACATTATGTAATCGTGACCTACTAATCTGGTTTCTCTCAGCGATGCAACAGAGCATAAAACTTAGCCTACTGCTAAATTCTGTGCATGAAAACACAAAAAGACAAAAGAAGAGTGCTAAAGAATCCCGATCTAAAATAATCTGTTACCTTTCTAATCTAAATATAGGTCAGGTGAAGCAGTCGGTAGCAGTAGTAGACTGCTGGGGTCACAACCCAGAATTAAGATCATCCCTACTGATGGGATCAGTCTGAGCTCAGCTTCTCACACTGGCAACTGCCTTTTCATTCCAGCATGCCTGCATACATGCCTGTGTGTGTCTGTTCATATTTGTGGTTTTCATTGACAGAGTTATTGTTGTGAAATAAGAACATTACATAGAATCATATTTATAGTCTTCTGTATGTCACTGTTCCTTTGTACTGCACGCATGGTCCTGTTATCCATAAGTTGTCAACATGTCCCTGCACAACTATCACCAAGACCACTTACGGTAAACTTATTGTACTCGGCAAATAAAGTAATTCTGATGGCGCTGAGCCAGAGAATGTATTGCACAGTGTGTTCTTTTATGCATTTAAGTGTGTGTGCGTTGTTCGCTGTAGTGTCATACCTGTCTGTTGATATCTGCACCAGCTTGAAGTAGCCATAACAAGCATTCAGGGTGGCCCCCAAATGCAGCAATGTGAGTTGGCGTCTGTGCAAACCTAGAGGTCACAGCATTGACACCACAGCCCACCTGAACCAGACGCATCACACACTCCAACTGTCAGAGGCAAGAACATGAGCAGAGAAAGATAAAAGGGACAGAGGGAGAGGACATTAACAGCTCTTTCAGTGACTTAGTTTAACCAAAGAAAATGTTAACAGGCTAGAGTGATGAGGTTTCACAAAAACGCTATGTTTATGTCTCCTCAATAAATTAGTAGTCAGGATACTGCCACACTGCCAAAAAGTGTACATACTGTGGACCTAAATCTCCCTAGTTGAGGTGTAAAAAAAATAACTGGACTGTCTTAGTACCGCTAAAAAAACAGTATGTTTTTGAGAGAGAGAGAGAGAGAGAGAGAGAGAGAGAGAGAGAGAGAGAGAGATGTTGACAAGCACCGCAACTGAAATACAAATACAATACAAACAACTACTTGGAAGCTGGTGGTCATTCATCAGCACATTTTCAATATAAATCTTAATGCTAAAATCTAAGAACCAAATATTTTGAGAATTGTAGCACATTTACTCCATGGTGAATAAACACTAAGTGGGTTTCTATTTCATTTTAGTTGTACGCTCATTTGCTTCGAAAGAAAAATCCTAACTACAGAGAGCTTTTCATTCACCGCCCTTCGGTGCTGTTCCCGCTCCACACCTGCAAAGGTTGTTTTTTTTTAAAAACGAACATGGAAGACAGTCAAGATAGCTGAGGTTCCAGTAACACATTAGCGAGACTTTACATTTAAACAACCGTTACTATAGGGACTTAGTATGCAAAGCTTGCTAGAGTAAGCACGATGAGGCGTAACTGTTACTATGACAAAAGACTTTATGTAAAATAAAACGTTAAGTAGCCGTAGTAACGCATCGAGTAATAGTCAATCGCCTGTCTCGCCATTTGGTTCGTTGGTTGCTTACTAGCTCATAGCAAATGGCGAGTCAAGGCTCATTCCGGAAAGCATTGACGTTTCTTTTGAGGACAGCGTTTCCAAAAATTGTCCATTCGAGGCACATAAATGGTGACTGAACAGCTAACGTTCGTTTAGGTACCTTCCCGAAATGAGCGGCCCAGTGTATTGGTGTCCACCCATAGAAGGAGTCTTCCACCGTCAGGTCAGATAGGTTTGTGGTGGCCTGAAGGAGGGAACACAAGGCACCGACATCTCCATCCCTGCAGGCTCGGTGAAGAGGAAAACGGACGTTCAGTACCTCCTCACTCGAGAATCCAGATTCAATGCTCACCGACATTATTGCATCAAAGAACAGAAACAGCGAGGTATTCCCCAACAATATATAAAAAAAACAATAAACAGATGACAGTTGACTATGTTTTTTCTCGTTATTAAGGCGTGACCCGCAAATAGACACAACACACGCCACTCTGTCTGCGTGTGTGCTTCTGCCTGACAACACAAAGCAGAGAGCAGAGTACACGCCGAAGTGAAACTTGAGAAGCAATGGAGGTCGGTTGCAAACTCCGGAGTGGATTTTTCTCATTCGCGGATTGTGTTCGCTGACCATGGAAAGGGCACTGGAAAGAAAAGGAGCAGACGCAAGGCCACTGGAACTAGGGGTGCTTAGGGTGCCGCAGCACCCCATAGCGAATGGTAGACAAACTGCAATTGCCATAACTTGTAATGATTATATTTAGGGTAAGAAAAATATGCTGCCGCTCTGCAGCAACTGGGCATTATTTATCAACTGCTTATCAAACAAGTTTAATCACAAAACGGAGGTAATGTTGTTTCTTGGCGTAGTCTACTTATTACATCTGTAAGGACAACAAAAAGTATGCGAAGCATATAGTTTTAGTGTCATGAAAGGCAAGTACGGAAGAGCAGTAGGGCCAGTATGGCGGTATGTCCCCTCCAATGTCCGCGATTGTAAAAATATACTTACTGAAATAACCACCCTGTGATGGACACAGGTCAGGGGAGTTCAGGAAAGAGGGTTCTGGCAGACTTCAGTCCTGGTCCAGCAGGTGCACATCTTGGACTTAAGATGTAGTAATAGAGTTAAGATGTTTTATGGGTGGAAATCGTCTTTTTATGCAATTGGCTGCCGTGCCTGTGAGTACCTTCCAGTATAATCAAATATCAGACTTAATTAAAGAGTTGGCAGAGATGAGTCATGCAGGCAGTGCAGAGTGCAGGCACTTATCTCTGAACCGTCTCCGTTGTCAAAACTCACAGTCAAAGGACTGGGGAAAATATTTAAATTCAGTGTAAAAAGCAGCTAATTGGCAACAAAATACAAAAAAATATATATTTTAATGGGAACATTCTACCACCCATACTGTATTTGTCCTTTTTGACCACAAGATGGTAGCAGACAACAAAACTCGGACAAATATATATATGACGTCATGACCAAAAATGTAGATAAGAAAGCTGTGACGGGCCGATATATAATGTCTGAATGGTTACGAAATCTTGGTTATTCTGTTTCCAACTCCTAACTGTATTCCTATATTTATCCAAGCTAGGTTTGCACTTAGATTTCCATCTATGGCAAACCCTTATGTCAACCGTAACCGTCAAACGTATTTGTTTTTGTCCACTGGAGGGAGATAATGACCACAATAACGAAGCCTTACCACATAGTTTTATGATACAATTGTCTGAGGTTCGTCTTAGTATTAGGTCATATAGGAACAAGTCCACTTCGGACAAAAAACCTGCCAATACCGGTACATACTATTAGGTTAGACAGTAAGAGCGAAGCAAATTTGATTTTACATATAAACACAATGATTAGATTGCTTTCATAATCAGCGTTGTCATGGGTTGGGTATCTGTAGCCTACCTGGTTTTGTATTTTGTTTAAAGTAGCCTGTTATTAATAATATTATTATTACTACTATTATTATTATCATTACTTTCAATCTAAGAAGGGCCAGTTTTTCTCTCCATAAAAATATGTCCTTATTGAGTGAGCCTCTTATGTTGGCCTCTTTTGTTATTCTAGTGCCGACTTGGGTTAAGGGAATGGGTGAGGAATGAAGAGAATGTTAACGAACCTTAGTGAAGTGCGTCATCCCGAGCTTATTGTGATGATGTAATGCTTCAATTCATTAGCGAACCATTGAGCATGTTCTGCTGCATTTCAATCCCAAATTTTCTCCTCTTCTGACACCTCTCTTCAACTTGAGTCCCTCTCATCATTAGACCTGTATTGGTGTCATCTAGACCCAAATATATGTTTAGTATATAGCCATTGCTTGAGAGAAGCAATATACATAGTGTCAGATTAATTGTAAGGAGACAGGAGCTAAAGTGGAGAACATTAATAACTAACTACTACCTTTAAATTACTTTAAATATTCTGTTTTTTGGAATGCTTACAACAGTATGATTATTGATTGCACCAGCACTTGTAGGACTCATTAGTTATCTACCTTATGTAGTTGTCTCCTAGCCTACTTTGTTTGCAATGGAATGTCCTGTTCTTGCTGTCAAGTGTGTATTCAAACCTTTTTTTTGTCATGAGCATAAAAAACACAAACAAGAGAAGAGAGGTGGCTGGAAACCTCTGACTGCCTGTCATCGTTTAGTGTGATCATTTAGCTTGACCTGACCCTTAAACAACATACAACATCAATCCAACACTCTGACCCCTAGAAGTCAATACAATAATGATAAATCAAATGAACAGAAAGTCTATCCTGTAAAATTAAAAAGAAACTGACTTAGAGTAACGAGCAATTACTCACAAATTAATACAGTATTTAGTCATGCCTTAGCCAGCATCATCCTTGTATGTACGTAGTTCTAGAACAATAGGACTCCACACTAGTCATTAGAACCAACCCTTTAAAAGTAAGAGATATGAATAACAGTGTACAGTCTTATTGAACTATTTACTGGAATTGAATGTGATACTAGGTTTTCTTGTCCTAATGATTGATTTTTAATGTTGATACCTTCTACTTCCTCATATGTCCTTCTGAACTATATCACTCTCTCCTTTCCTCATGTCTTTGAAGATTGTTATTTTATTCCTGTTGATGTAATCATAGCAGCAGATCTCCACTGATTCTGTTTCAAGGAGATTCTTGCATTGCTAGTAAAATAAAAGTGAAGGTTGACTCACTAAGATAATCTCTGTAGGAATCTCCTGCTGAGCTTTAAATCAAGGACACATCAAGGATTAGGCGTTTAAAAAAACTAATGATGACCAGAGGGAATCCATTAAGACTCTCAGGACTGACCTAAGGTCAATGAACACAATCATGGTGTTGGCCAACACTCTCCTTTCACAACATTATTATCCAAAGAATAGAATCCATTCTTCTGAAAATGCATATATTGTCCATTTAAGCCAATCAATTTGTAAAGCTGTTACGCTGGATTACATCTTTCATTAATGTGATCAGTTCAGTAATGTCTTTAAAATAATCTTAGAGGACAATTGATTTTCAGTGTATGTTTCAGACTAGCATACAGTGTGAAAGAGTTCAGCAAGAACACAACATTTAAGGGTAGCCTTTACCAAAGTGCCTATTCAGTTAATGATAGTCTCTCTATTTACCATCCTTATGGCTACTGGGCACATTATGGGTTTGTAATCTGTTGGTTCTGATACTTGGAAGCTTGAACCTAATGCCAGAGGGAAGGGTCAGAGACTATGTGTGCAGAAGAGATGGCCACAATCCAAGAGTATGTCCAGCTCTTTCTGTAGGTCTTATCTGTGTGCCTGTGAGTCGGTGTGTCTGTTTTGACCTAAGGTTGTCCAGTCTGCTGGAGCAGGATAAGAGGCCATATCCATCTACAGATGTCATGGAAATCCACTTTCTGACGTCAGTACAATTAGAAAACAAAAAAAGATAATTTTTTATGACCACTATCAAAATTGTCATTATACTATAACTGTTAAAGGATGACTCCGTCTGTGTGCTTTTCTGGGCTTTTCAAATGGAAACGCCCACTCAGCCGTTAGCAAAAAGCAGTGACATGGGTTGCAGCAGTGCTGATGCCCCCACACACACACACACACACACACACACACACACACTCACACACACAGTTCACTGACAGTGTAACGTCAGGTCATGTGGGAAAACGTTTTTAGAAGGGCTTGGGAAAATAACATTTTGACGCTAAAACATACGTACTTCGACAAAAAATGTGAAATTTCAGATTTGAATACATATGGAACACTACTGGCAAGCTACAGAATTATATAAAAACCTAAAAAGAAAAAAAAAAAATAATGGACCTGCCCTTTAAGGTTTTTGTGCTCCTTTATTTCTGAGGGGCTCTCATTCAACCCCCTTGAGCACCGAGTATCAATATGACAACTTATCTTTTTATCTCTTGATGACGTCGCCGAGCCCCGCATTTTCCCAGCTCCTGTGACTTGATCCCTGTCACTGACCTTTACTACACATCTACACTGGAATGTCCACCGATACCTTATCGTCCTGGGTCAACATCCCACCCGACGACCGTCTGTTTGCTCATACCAGGCCGACCTGCAGGAGAGTCCTTAAAGTGACATCAGTCTAACCTCCTATTGATCAACCTACCATGCAGAGGGAGACAAGACCGTATTAGACCATGAGATGAATTCTCAACATGAACGCTGTGGGCTTTTAGAAGCTGCAGTTATACATGGGTGCACGTGTATATTTGTGTGTGTGTGTGTGTGTGTGTGCATGTGTCCATGTGTGTATCTGTGTCATTTAGCCTAGGCAATAAAGAGGTTGTGCAGGAGACACGTGTCTTTATCACAGTGCTTGCTTTTTTGTCTCTAGTCCACTATTTCTGGAGCACAATAGATTTATTTGCTGTTGTCTGAGAACACAGTTACTTGGTCTTCTCTGACTCAACTCCCCATCGATGAAAGGAGGATGACGCAAAGGTGTTAGTCGCCACACAGGAAAACAGCAAAAGGGTTGGAGGGTTGAGGATGAAGGGACTATGAGCTGGAGATGAGTCAGATCATTTAGTTGGATGCTCTACACATGACACACACCTCTACCTCTTTCTCAATCAAGAAATGCTTACGTCACGTCATGACGATGTGTTTTTGTTGGGTCACGACCCTCTGTAAATATTCATGTGTATTTACTTGCGTGTACGTTCGTCATTGTGCTCTCAATGCATACACAAATTCAGTCTCCCTTTTCACTGACAGTGAAAAAGCTTGTGTGAAGCGGGTCTTGTGATGTTTTGGGAATCTTGGTTCTTTTGTTTCAAAATTTGGGAGGACTGTGTCCATGTCTGCCGATCCATACTTAACTTTCGAAAATCATAGAAATAGCATGTTAGTTCTGCATTAAGGTGAAATTTACCATCCCTAAAAAACCTCTTTGTGATGAACTTCACTGAAATTAATTCAAATGTATTTGTTTGAATGTATACACGAGTATATATCCTATGTTAAAATTCTCTGGAGTGGTTTGAGAGCAATGTATATAATGAATAGATATTAACTCTCTTTTCTCTCTATCAGCATGTGTGTGTGTGTGTCTGTGTGTGTGTGTGTGTGTGTGTGTGCCTGCATGCTTGTCTGTGTCTGTGCGTGTGTGTCTCATTTCTTCATTATACACAGAGCTGTCTCTAAAAATAAATAAAACACACTGTAGAACAGAAAGCACACGTGATGGAATATGTGTTAGAGCAAGCTCTTGTATTAAGTCTTCCTGCTTTTGTTTATCTGGGTCAAAGGGGAACCCCTTCCCATAGCACTATAGCTTCCTGTTCTCAGACTTATGGGTCGTGTGCTTGCCAGTATTAAAGACAGCCTCACTGTTGATTGAGCATATTCAAAAGTGGATTTTTGAGTAAGACAAGGGGATTGAGTTAAACTATCTCCTCAACAGTGGTTGTTAGAGCTGTGGTCAACCACGTGATCCATTTAAGTACTTTTGAGGCGAAGCTAACTCCCTAGCAATGCCACAGGCCTCTCTTTAGGTATGTTAGTATTTAACACTCTCAACAGGGTTTTTGACAGCAGAGACAACGTACAATGTAGTCTTTGAAGAGATGAATTTTCAGCCTACAAAGGAAGATGGGAAATGTGTCTGTTGTTCCACCTGAACTGGGAAGGTCATTCCACCATAACCAGGAGGGAAGAGAGACCAGACCAGGTGGAGCGAGGACCAAGTTGGTACAGAAAGGGAGAAGTAAACAGCTGGTAGTAATGCAACACGCTCATCATGACATGCCAAGAAAAACAAAATAATTTACAAAATAAATGTTTAGAATTGGTTGACCAATCATCTAAAATATGTGGTACTGCACTAGCATGTTAACTGCTCAGTCCCACTTCTTCATATGTATCTAAATGCACTACTAGGTATTGACTATATGAACCAAAGACCTCAATATCAGACTACATAGATTGAATAAGAATCGGTTATTCACCTTGCTGGACATTTTTAACTAGCTTTTTTTTCATCTCTCGTGGATTTAAAGAAGTTTTAGAATGGTATAAACACTGTCAGGAATGACACATAAACCAGTCTAGCAGAAATAAGTGAGCACACTTGGATGGGAAGACTGGACAATTCAAACATATAACATAAAATCTAAAAAATATCAAATTAACTTGCTTTTATCCCTGACTGTACAATTTAGGTTAATTCAGGTTTCCTTTAATGTAACACAGTCTATCACAGCGCAATTTATGGGAAAAGTGCAGCAAGTTGCATGCAGCCATTTCAGCCATAGCTCTTTGTGAGGGTGTGACCATCCATCTTTGTGAGTAAGCTGTTGTATTTGTGCTTCCTGCCTTCCTCCCGTTCGCTGTCTTATCTCCCAGCTGCACCTGCTACAGCCTAAATTCTCTCACATTCCCGACGTATTAGAATGATTGTTCTTTTCTCTGACGTCTTCTGCCCCCCCTCCCTACACACATACACACACACACACACACACACACACACACACAGAGAGGCAGAGTCTGATTATTATCATCTGTGTAGTCTGAAAACAGTTTACTTTTCTTTATCCTCCTGAATTGGCAACAGTGAAAAAAGTATGTCCCAGTAACAACACAGTAAACAGTGAAAGGAAGTAAGCAGAGTTTTTTCCCTGTAGGATATTTACAGCCCATGCAACTATCCCAGAGGGGAACAAAACTTAAAAATAACAACTGTAAATGGTTTATATTTATAATGATTAGTGGTAGTACGTGTTGATATTTGTCTCTTATGACGAAGGCGGAGAACAATGTAACCTACATTACATCTGTCCACCCTCCACACCAGCTATCATTCTCTTCCAGTTTAATTCTGGTTGACTGGTAGCTCTGTGTGTGTGTGTGTGTGTGTGTGTGTGTGTGTGTGTGTGTGTGTGTGTGTGTGTGTGTGGGTTTGTGCGTTGTGCTCCATCTGTGCATGTGTGTGTGTGTTCATCAATAAATCTGCATATATGTCTTTGCACATTGGTGCTCATGGGTACATCTGTGCATGTGTGCGTCTGTGTGTGTGTGTGTGTGCATGTGTGTGTGTGTGTGTCTCGAGTTTGTACGTGTCCTCCCCCAACAGGCGTGGCCTTCACTATCCTGATGCTGCTGGCCAGTCTGAACTCGTGCACCAACCCGTGGATCTACACAGCCTTCTCCAGCAGCGTGTCCAGAGAGCTGCAGGGCCTTCTACGCTGCCGGCCGCGACCAGGCCGCAGGGGCTCCCTA